>JAOTOL010000708.1:0-111941 GCA_034440575.1 Imbricaverruca yamaguchii | reverse complement strand
GGCGAGCGTCTCCACTTTCCCACCGTGATAGTTCGCGTCTGTTCACGAAATTGTACAACTGCGGTGTGAGAGCCTGAGGAAGATCTACAGAGGCGGTCGTCTCTCATCCTCGCACTCTTCTCAGTGTCCCGCGCTGCCCGTGGCCTTTGGCGGAGACTCGCGTGGGCGCGACGACTTGCTGCTCTATTTTCTCCCTGTGGACGCTCTACCCTTTCACCACGCTATCAGTCACGGTTTGGCGTGATGTTTCTGGGATTATTGTGCGTCAACATGGGTAGTAGTAGTGAGCTGATATCAATTGATGCTGACGACGCGACCGGTTAGTCCATGAGATGAAAGCGTGAGAGGTGAAAAGTGGGTGGCAATAACTTTAATGTTCATCAAATGCTGTTGGCTAAGGTGCCACTGTCATTGTGTATCAGCATCAGCAATTATAAACATAAATTATTGTATCCGGATTATGTATTGAGCTGCCCGTAAGAGCACGCAGCGGCCGCCATACAGACTTTGTTTTCACACGTAAACTCTGTTTTCATAAACAGAGTTTATGCGGTCAAAAAGCTTACCAGTCAATAAACTTACCAGTCAATAAGAGTTGATGCCTGGCCTACCAGTCAATAAACCACAAGTCGCAGATCAAAATTTGCGTGCATTTTCTAATCCATGCCCCAACAAATCCAAAGCGAAAACAGACAAGCGTTCCCATAGCTTGCGTCCACCGAATGTTGTTTTCCTGGCGCCATTTGTCTGTTGCTTTCTTTCGCTTTCACGTGGTGTTTGCTTCGTGCCAAGCAAGAGTTCGGAAAGAAGTGCTGCCAGTTGAACTGGGACATCCGGTGGTAAACTACTGCTGAATCTCATACAACTTGCAGCTGTGGTGGAAGAAGCGGCGTGGTTCATCTAACCTTGGCTAGAGTACGGTAAAGTAAACACCCGCGGCCAATGTTTACACGAGACAGTTCGTCGTACGTCAATGACGTACGACGACGCACAGCGCCACGAGCCTGCTCCGGCAGCTCCCGGGAGGGTCGTGGTGGGTCAGTGACGTGCCCAGACGCACAGCGCCACGAGCCTGCTCCGGCAGCTCCCGGGAGGGTCGTGGTGGGTCAGTGACGTGCACGGACGCACAGCGCCACGCGCCTGCTCCGGCAGCTCCCGGAGGGTCGTGGTGGGTCAGTGACGTGCCCAGACGCACAGCGCCACGAGCCTGCTCCGGCAGCTCCCGGGAGGGTCGTGGTGGGTCAGTGACGTGCCCAGACGCACAGCGCCACGAGCCTGCTCCGGCAGCTCCCGGGAGGGTCGTGGTGGGTCAGTGACGTGCCCAGACGCACAGCGCCACGAGCCTGCTCCGGCAGCTCCCGGGAGGGTCGTGGTGGGTCAGTGACGTGCCCAGACGCACAGCGCCACGAGCCTGCTCCGGCAGCTCCCGGGAGGGTCGTGGTGGGTCAGTGACGTGCCCAGACGCACAGCGCCACGAGCCTGCTCCGGCAGCTCCCGGGAGGGTCGTGGTGGGTCAGTGACGTGCCCAGACGCACAGCGCCACGAGCCTGCTCCGGCAGCTCCCGGGAGGGTCGTGGTGGGTCAGTGACGTGCCCAGACGCACAGCGCCACGAGCCTGCTCCGGCAGCTCCCGGGAGGGTCGTGGTGGGTCAGTGACGTGCCCAGACGCACAGCGCCACGAGCCTGCTCCGGCAGCTCCCGGGAGGGTCGTGGTGGGTCAGTGACGTACGACGACGCACAGCGCCACGAGCCTGCTCCGGCAGCTCCCGGGAGGGTCGTGGTGGGTCAGTGACGTGCACGGACGCACAGCGTCACGAGCCTGCTCCGGCAGCTCCCGGGAGGTTTGCCTCCAGCCTTCCATTTCGTGTGCCACATCCCACGGACGACAAACGTCCCACCCCGAAAACAAATCACCATCGTAATGTTCAGGAGTGCATCCTGCTCTGAACGACAGATCCAGTCGGATGTACCGAGCGCCCGGGCACCAGTACCAATAGCAGCCAGTGCGGTCCCAGTAGGTCTCAAATCGACCAGGCATGTTCCTCGTCTGCCTCGCTGGGACTGCTCTGGTGGGCCACAAACTAAGGAACATCAGATTGCTATCGAATGCAGGTACGCAACACGCGGTCATAATGCGATTGCCAGAACGCGCGCATGGAGGGTGGCTACGCCGTGTCTTCCGGCCGCACTCAACGCATGTGCTGCAGATCGTGTCCCTACATCTGACGTCAGGCTATCCGCCCGGCGAAGATGACTACATCGGTGAGCGGTGTCGCCCCGAACTGAAGGCACCTCTCTTGGGCACGGGGTAGCTTGTGCATCTTTGTTGGTGCACACGCTGTGTAATGTCACCGCTCTGACGCCTAATGATCTCGGGAAGCCCTTGCGGTCATCGGGTCTGAGGCCTGCAATCCCTCCGTAACGAGGCGGGTCCGCTGACCACCATACCGCCGAGCAATCCCTGCAAATGAGCGCTTAGTGCATGTTACAATGCAATGCTAAATTTGAGCTCACCTTCCGTCGTGCTAGTATGACGTCACCGAAAGCCACAGAGATCGACATCTTCCTGAGACTTGTGGACGTCAATACATAAACATATATGTAGGTACTACATATGATGCAAATGAAAATAAAGTGCACACCGGTTCCAATACATTGCAAAACATCTTGCCAGATAAACTTCATCCACATGTTGTTTCACTGAAGATTAGCAATGGCCAGCCGCACGATAGGCTTCTCACTCCTCGTCCCAAGTGCGCGTGGTTGGTTGGTTATTTGAGTGTTAGGGCGCATCGACTCGGTTCGGTAATTTAGCGTCCATAAATAGTAGTGCGCTATCGGCTAAATATAATCAGGCCTTCCCATGGAGTACTGAATGCACACAGGTAAACACGCCCACTTGGCACACATTCACGAGAAAGCAAAAGATGCTACAGTGACTGACAGATGACATAAAGCCTGATGTTGGAGATATATTCAAACAATTTGCCCGTCTGGAGAGAACGCGAATTAAAACGAGTCCATTCGGAGCCCAAAATGCCGTCTTCGCTGCCCAGGGAAAGGGTGGTGCCTTGTCGGGGGGGGGGGGGCGAAGTGCGTGTGGCAACACGATATTATTGGGCTTGAGAGTTGGCATTTGCGATTCATGCATATGTACTTTTGCCGTTTTTTCCGCATATTTTGGGTCTATTTGAAATAAAAAATATGATGCAGAATGGCATCAACAGTTGATGCGCACATCAGTGAATCGATTTTAAACAACGTGTGAAAAGAGGCATACGCTCCCAAGAATCGTGACGGGGCTCCGAAACTCGCGCTGGGGCCACCAAAATTCGCGTCGGTCCACCAGAATTCGCGCAGGGGTCTCCAAATAAGTACTTCAGGCCCCCGAAAACTCGTTCAGAGGTTCGAAAACTTGCAATAGGAACCGCAAAAATCGCGTCGGGTAACAGTTAAGTACAACTCTTCCCACAAACTCGAATCGGTCCCCCAAAATATCGCGCTCGGGACCCACAATACCCATCGGTAGTCCCGTCGAAGCTGCACAATATTGGCGTCTATGCCCACAAGTAAGAACAACGTGACCACAAAAACCGAATCGGTATCCGAAAAAATCAAGCTGGAGCCTTTCAAAATAAGAATGGATTCAACAAAATAAATGTCCGGTTCAAGAAAATGGCTCTGGAGCACCGAACATGCTACCAGATACCTTCACAAATTGCGTGTGGCACTGAAAAACTTACCGTATTTTAAAAAATCGAGGTGAGATGCAAAAACGTGGCGGCAGGGAGTCGAAAAATAAGGCCGGGATTCTGATTTTACAGAAAAAGATTAAAAATCCACAAAAATCGCGTTGAGCTCAGAAAACTGGCGTTGGGTGCCCAGAACCATGCGCTTGGGCACGATAAATTGCGCTGGGGACTAAGAATCACCGCACCGAAGCTACAGAATCGTACTGGAGCATCACAAATGTGCGTCAGAAGCCCCAAATAAGCACAACAGGAACCTAAGAGCACAACGGGGGGCGACAATACATCTGGCCCTCCAAAACGCACATAGTCTCCCAAAAACCTACAGGGCCTTAACACATGCGTTGCAGCCATAAATAAACATAAATAAATAAATAAACAACAAACATACCTCTATAAAAATACACAAGAAGCTCTTGAGGCACACAGAGGTCATAAGGACGTAACAGGACCTGAAAAAGATGCTGGGACCGCAAATGATAACATGGATCTACAACGAGCAAAAGCACCGGGCGTTAAATGAAGACATCGGGATCTTCGAAAACGCCGACACGTAAAAAATCATCGGTGCCCCCAAAAAAGCAACAACACACCAAAACGAGGACGGGTTTCGAAAATGCATTGGGCCGCAACGCAGAAAGACGCAGAAGGTCCAACAGAGAACACTGAGGAAGGGCCTCGGTTCGATAGCCATTCTCGGAGGATTGCAGCAAAGATGTCAGGTGCATCAAAGCTGAACGGAATCTGCATTTCATAACTACCAGAAGACGTGGGAGGTAGGGAATTAATGATCGGATTTAATTACTCGACTTTTCGCAGTGAACGCCCATACTAAGTATTCCAGCACGTCAAATATAGCGCAAGTCTATCATGTGGCAGTAATTAGCAAACGGCAGAAGGCCTAGCAGAAACCGTAGCATCGCACGAAGTGTGGCGAATGCGCCGAATGCGCAAGATGAGTGTGCACGTGCACGGACGTTGGCGTCGTGGCGACTGGGTGATATGAACTGGAATGGCTGAAATTGGGAAATGTTATATTTCAAAGTGATGGGTAATATATTTTAAATTCAAGTTAGGGGTTTAATACATTTTCTCCTGCTCGTTTCAGAGTTTTGTTGCTTTCTATGCACTGAGGATATTTGTACGTGTCAGGGCGTTTTCGAAGGTGCATCAAGCTAACATGGTCCCTGCGTGCCTTGAGAGCTTCAGTGTATATTTTTAGAGCTCCATGTATGTTTATTTAGGGCTGCAACGCATGTTTTGAGGCCCTGTCGCTTTTTATGAGATTGTGTGCTTCAGAGCGTCAGTTGTATTTTCGGCCCCCGTTGTGCTCTTGGGGTTCTGCTATGTTTATTTGGAGCTTCTAATGCACATTTATGGGCGTTCGGTTTTTGGGCTTCGGTGCGATTTTTATGTGTCCCAGCCTTACTTATCGCTCCCAGGGGCGTGGTTCCGGTTACCCAACGCCAGTTTGCTGGGCTCAATGCTATTTTTGTGGATATTTTCTGATTTTTTAAATCTCAAAAGTCCGAATTCCAGCCCGACATTTCGAGACTCTGACCCCATGTATTTGTATCCCTTCTCAATTTTTCGAGATTCGGTATGTTTTTCGGCAGCGTACAAAATTTGTGAAGGCATGTGGTAATATGTTCTGTGCTCCAGAGCCATTTTACCGAACCTAACATTGGCTTTTTGGGGAACCCTCCTTTTTTGTAGGGCTCCAACTTGATATTTTCGGATACCGATCCGGTTGTTGTGGTATGGGTGTGATTTCAGCAGCGCGAGTTGATTTATCAAGGGATACCAAAATAAATCCGTAGAATTTGGTGGGGGAGTTAGGGTTGAAATCCGACGAATTAGGAAAGATAGTGGTAGATTAGGCCCCTCCACAGGAGAATTTAGTTGATCACTAATCATTATATATCGATAGGTCCCTTTGGACAAAATTGCGGTCGAAATCCCAGGCGCGTGAATTTATTCGCGAAGAATTTGTCATTTTAGCATCTTTGACAGGTGCCTTGCAGCCAGCACCAAATGTTAGAAAAATTCGCAATTCCTAAGATTACGATCAGAAAACCAATGTATCCAACTGCTTGTTGTCACCTTTGCGAAATTATCGTCCTAGGACTGAGAAATTATCGCTTAAGCTTTGCTTAGGGCATCAAGCTGGTGGTAATAAATGACAGTAGTGATGAATCTAGCTATGTTCAGTTATTCTTGGAAGACATAACGGTGGGTTGATCAATGGGACATACCTGAAAGATATGCTTAGCATCAGCCTCGCTGCAATCCAGAGGCCAGCGGAAGGATTCTTCTGTTCATTGAGGAAGCATTGAGACGTTGGTTGGTTTTGACACTTAAGTATCTATCCACATATTACTTATTTATACCTTGGTATGTCCCAGTTTCCAGCGAAAAAAAATGATTATTGCTTTTGCGTGTTGAGTAAATAATGCACCATGCCAAGAACAAACAGTACTTTAATATGAAATCATGATTCCAATTTCCGAACCATACTAAGTGCCTAAAAACAATAGGAGGCCCTAACACAATGGAGGCCCCTTTTCGAGGAGCAGGAGGCCCCCTTTCGATCTTGCCCCCCTGGAAGAATATCGTGGCGACGCCACTGCTTGTGTGAAGACTGCAAAGTGAGTCGCAAAGCATATCAGCACCGCGACTTCTTCAAAAGTATATCCACTTACCGCCGTCGTCTTAGTATCTGTCCTTAGCCGTGCTAATACGGGCCATGTGCCAGGTGGCATATGGAGCATACGGATTTCGGTTGGAGTACCCGGAGACTGGCCGAATAAGGGACAGAGCTGATAATGAAACTGGCGAATTAATCGTACTCTTAAGAGGCGCTGCGCTCTCAATGACGACATAGTATGGTCAATGTGAACGCGAGCCAAGGCAGAGACCGAGCGAGTCGCCTGCTGTAATCCTGCTCCTGCTGTGGCAGAAAAGACCGAGCGAGTCTCCTGCTGTAATCCTGCTCCTGCTGTGGTAGAAAAGTTCATCTGGCCGCTCCTAAAACGCTGTCGCGCTCTCAGCACCGTAACAGCATGCATTGGGACAGTCAGTGACGCAGCCAGGATTTGTCTAATGGAGACCATGACAGCAAAGTGTGATGCAAGGGAGAAGGCTTCAGGCACGCGAAGAGCGTCGACAATTTTGTGTTTTGCGTTGTGAAAATCGTGCAACTTATCGTTTCACTAGTGTACGCTTGGACGCTAAGGGGGGGGGGGGCGGACCCTCGGACCCCCTCGACTGCGCTTCTAGTGACGGTGTCGTAGGATCGAACTTTTGACTTTTCTCAACGCGCAAGAACTGCTCATCCTCTTCGGTACTCGAATGCAGGACGGTGGGGCATTTTCAACTTTTCCTATCACTGATCGGGATATCAGGATGTTCAGTTTCACTCGCATTCTTGTAACTTGCTCTCTCTCATCCAGTGCGTCAACGAGCGCTTTATGCGGACCTGTGTGAAACTATTCTCAACTATGCCCACGGTTTGGATACCATAGTGCGCTTGATGGTCCACTGAAGAATTTGCATCCGGCGGTGTCGGAAGTAAACGTTGCAACCGTTCGATCCTGTTCTGTACGTCTCGCAACTGCTCCCGCCCAAACTCGGCTGTAGTAGAAGAAGAAGCACTCTGGGTTCTTTTACGACGCATTCAACCGCAGGTTATATAGCGTCGCCAACCTCTCACGCCGATTGGTCGCGGGTGGACTCGGAAAATGCCATCGGTTGTGAGATTCGAACCACAATCTTGTGATCAAGAGTCCGACGCCCTACCAACTTGGCTACCCCCCGGTCGTGGTAAAGATCCGGAACAGCGTGCTTATGCGTGGCATGATAGCCCACAGATGCTGAGATAGCCCGCAGTTCAAGATAGCTGCGTCCATACCCGGCTGTGTGTGCACGGTGACGGGTCGCGGCACAGACGTGCACAACTCACCACGGCTCAGTTCAGGATAGCTGCGTCCATGCCCGGCTGTGTGTGCACGGTGACGGGTCGCGGCTCAGACGTGCACAACCCACCACGGCTCGACAGACGACGGCAGTAGCCAATCAGAGGCGGCGCTGTCTCGGCGCGAGATGCGCCGCCTCTGCTAATTGGCTAATGGCTGCTTTGCTCGCCACCTGCGGGAGCGCGCCGCGGTCATCAGCCGTTTTGAGCCGGAGCTTTGCTCGCCACAGACAGGATCCCTGGAGCAGTCCGGGAGTGGGGTTCTCAACTCCCAACGGAATGGTTGTGGTTTCGAGTCCCACCTGTTATCGCTCCTCGCCCGCGACCAATCGGCATGAGAGGATGGTCGCGCCATATGGATACCGCAATCGATATGTCGTAGAGCCACGGATCAGCCGATCGCGAGAACTCAGTAGGCTACAATAGAATCAGTAGAACTACAATAGGCTGCCGCATCCACCAACACGAAAATAGATTGCACATCACACTCCCTACAGCAAAAGCACTCCCACCACCCACTGCATGTTGGAAACACCAATCACCCAAAACACACCTCCTCATAGACAAGCCAAAACACACCTACACAGACGCAGAAATACACCAACTATTCCTTCGTTTCAAAGCACAACATCCAAACCACAACATCATCTACACGGACGGGTCAAAATCACAAACACAGCAGACGGGCACAGCGGCGGTGCTGTACCCCAACGCAGCACCGCCGCGGGTCATCCTTCGTGCCCGTCTGCAAGACACAGCATCCACATACACAGCAGAATTATTCGCAATCTTCTCAGCATACTGCACCATCTACAACACCAAAATTGAACACATCATAACCACAGACGCAAAATCGGCATTACAGAGCATAACACCCCACACCAAATACAAACACCCCCTCATACCCAAAATACTACAAATCCACAAAAAACTCACTCTACCACAACGAACGACACTCCTCTGGATCCCAAGTCACACAAACATACACGGCAACGAACACGCAGACACCGAAGCCAACATAGCCACAACACTACAATAAACCACACTCTGCCCACTTTCACAATCAGACTACTACCCCTCAATACGCCAGGCAATCAACAAAGACATACAACAAACATGGGACAACAATTACGCAACTACACGAAATACACCCAAAACACGAACTCTGGCACACCATCAACCAAAACACTAGACAAAAAGAACGCACACTAGCACGATTACGTCTCGGACACACTGCACTCACGCACTCCTATCTTACAACAACGCCGACGACCATAATGCACAACATGTCAACTAACACTCACAATTAAGCACATACTCATACACTGCACCAAATGCAACACAAAGACAACCCATCACAAATTACTGCAACATGAACAACATCCCACTAAACATAACGACACTTCTCAACGATGACCATCCAACATTACACGAGCACCTCTTCCACTTTCTCTCTATGACACGCCTGATCCACGAACTATGAGAGAAAAAATGAAGACATGTTAAAAAAGAAAAAAAATCAACAAGGGGAAAAAATGAAAAGATATGTTAGAAAAGAAAAACAGAAAATCAATAAAAAAGAAAAAACTAACCCCACGTAATATTTACTAACTACTAACGTTCTTGCAATGTAAAATCAATACTGGCGATGACCCGACCCCAAGCCCCCAACTACACCCCGCCCCATGGCACCGACCGGACTGGCAAACTCTATTATCCTGCAACAGCTCAGCTTCGACTACTACCTCATCTACCTGCAAGACGTCTCAACTTCTACTCCATCTACGCGACATTCTTCATGTCGTCTTAACTCTCTCATCTCGCCTCTACAAGACAACTATAATCTTCTTCGTTTACTCTCATCCCCATCACATTACTCCTCATACCCCTTCACCCCTAACAAACAACAACACAAAATACTGACACCACAAACGCCCCCCCCCCCGGAAACAGCTGACATCACCACGCGGTGGCAGGCTGGCCAAACACACAGACACACACACACACACAATCGGGGACGAGTAGCCTAGGGGTAAGTTGCTCGTCTCACAATCTAAAGGTCGTGGGTTCGAGTCTCACCTGTCGCTACTCTTCGCCCGCGACCAATCGGCGTGAGAGATTGGCGACGCTGCATGACCCAACGGTCGATGTGTCGTAAAAACCAATAACCAACCAACACACACAACTCAGTGTCATCATCGAGCGCCGATGATGCTCGCCGTCTCCCCGTATTGGTTCTCATATTGGTTGTCTCATCGCATTGGTTCTCTCCCAGTGTGGGTTCCAGCATTGATTGTCTCACCGTGTTGGTTGTCTTCCCGTATGAGTTGGCGTATTAATTACATTCTCGTATTGGTTCTCGTACGGGTTGTCTTCCCGTATCGGCTGCAGTACTGCCTGTCCACCCGAATTTATTGCCGTATTGGTTCCCGTAGTAGTTGTCTTTCAATATTGGTTCCTGTATTGGTCGTATGTCCATATTAGTTTCCGTGTTGGTTCCCGTATTGGTTGTCTTCCAATATTGGTTCCCACATTGGTTGTCTTCCCGTATTGGTTCCCATATTGGTTCCAGCATTGTTTCCTGGATTGGTTCCCGTATTCTTCCAGCATTGTTTCCCGTCTTCGTTTCCGTATTGGTTCTGGTATCGCTTCCCATATTGGTCGTCTTCGTTCGTATTGGTCGTATTGGTTTTCGTATCGATTGTCTTCCCGTATTTGTTCCCGTGTCAATTGTCTTCCCGTATTTGTGCCCCTATTAGTTGTCTCCCCGTACTGGTTTCGGTTTCGGACGGGAGCGCGCGGCAGGATGGGGAAGGGGCGGAGGTGTCCATGGCGGTGACTGGCTATTGATCGCGGCGGGCGGCCGGGCCGGTACCGTTCGGCGTACCTCGGTGCCGCACCGATCCAATCCGATCAGACACGGTATCGAGACTCGCACCGCCTCTGTCGGCGTGGTGGTGGTGGCTCACGCCAGGGCCGACAGTCCGCGGCAAACCAGTCGATAGAATTACACTGGCAGAGTCCCCTAGGAGGACGAGTAGTCTAGGGGTAAGTTGCCCGTCTTATAATCGAAACATTGTGGGTTCGTGTCTCACCTGTCGCTACTCTTCGCCCGCGACCATCGGTGTGAGAGATTGGCGACGCTACATGACTCAAAGGTCGACGTGTCTTAAGACTAATAACCACCAGAGGCCCCTAGTATATCAGACTTAAAAAAAACCTTCATGATAAAAATGACCGTTGAAGTAGTTGTGACCTGGGGGTCCTAGGTATGAGCCTCGTTTGAATTGGCAGTAGCTCAGTCGGTAGGACGTTGGACTCTTGAGCGTAAGGCCGTGAGTTCTAATCCCACAAACGACAATGTTTCCGAGTCGCCTGCGGCCAATCGGCGCGAGAGGCTGCCGACGCTGCATAACCTATCCTTTGAGTGCGTCGACGTAAAAGAGTCGCAGGTTCTTCTCTTCTTGTTCTTTTTTGAGTCGACGGTGATGGCATGATGTTGGTGGTGACTGAAATAGTGCTAGTGCAATGGTGACATGACTTGCCATTGATTATCATCTTAAATACACTATTGTGGGTACTAGTGGGTTGCATATGATATCGTGAGCACGAATGAGTGAATAAAAAAGACAACAGAAGGCAAATCCACGTTTAAAATTCATAGTATTTATTTATTACCTTCTATTAGACAATGCATCAGATGTCCCGCGTTCTACACCCTATTGCATCAATTGGCAACTGAAACCTAACATTCGGCGGAGTGATTGCAGGAGATTCGTAATGGAAGCAATGCAATGCAATGGACGCAATGCAAGTGAGGTTTGCTGCGTAGACTTTAGGTTAAACTCCGTCCATCTTCCTGGGTTTAAGTAGCTTTAATCGACTGCATTTCGGTGTGGAGATGGCACCGGTGCTGTAGATGTCAAATGGAGCTGGCACCGGTGCACTACACATCAAATTGAGCCTGTGCCGGTGCAGTTGACATCAAATAGAGTGGGCATCGGTGTAGTTGCCGAAAGTGTGCTGTTCAAAAGGTGGTACATTGCAGCCAACTACGCTAAAATATATGGAGTCACTTATTTTCAATTCACCTCCGAATATCGCTGTTCTTGTTTAAATTTGTATTCTTTGCTTTGGCGATCTCAACGAATTGCACATCTCAGCCAGATTAACCGGCAAAAAAGAACTTTTCTTCTAGTCCACTGGAATGGACGTTAAGTCGAGACGTGTGATGTCAGCTACTGATTGATAAGCTTCCATCGCACCAAGAAAGCCGCTAGCTTGGAAACAGCCTCAGCAGGTAGTATCGAGGCTTCAAAATGTCAGAAATTATATTCGTTCACCGGACGGTTTAGTTGGTTGCACGGTAAGAGCGTAAACTATTTCAGTCAGCACTCCAAGAGAAAATGGACCCATTAGATATTGATAGATATAGATACCCATTAGATATTGATAGTTATTAGGGCTTTAGGGCACAGCGACATTAGATATTGAGAAATATAAGTGCGATTGTCTGCATGATTTAGTTAATTTTCGGTTTCTTCATCACGGAATAGAGACTAAGGATGAGGAGGTGCTCGCTTCCGTGGTAATTTCTTTCACGACGTTATCCCAGTTCACATAGTAGCCGGGTTCACAGCATTGTCCCAGTGGACACTTATCGTATCACAAGCACACGTACTCCATTCGGGGTGTTCCAAAATAGGCATGCCAACGTACACATATTTTTTTGGTGGATTTTATTCAAGGTGAATGCTGCGAATGACAGAGCGGCGGTTGTACAAATGGAGGACGGAGTGTTCTGCTGAATCCGCAGGAGTGGATTCAGCAGCACACGCTGCTTAAGGCCTTGCGGAGTAAGTATATACGGGGACTAGTCTAGGGGTAGGTTACCCGTCTGACAATCGGAAGATTGTGGGTTTCAGTCTCGCCTGTACCTACTCTTCACCCGCGACCAACCGGCGTAAGAGATTGGTAGACGCTACATGACTCAGCGGTCGGCGTGTCGTAAAACAAACAACCACCGAGTAGGTACATAAACACACACAAAGGTGTTTCTCGCTTTGTGCCTAGATACGTTAAGTTTTCAATCCTTAATTCCGCACTGATGATCTAGAGAAAGTCCTCTGACCAGCTAGATTCAGCAGTGAAATAAAAAAAAACTTCATTTCTCTTCAAGGGCACATTTCGGCCGGGAGTTTCCTGTATGGCTAAGGCTTCCAGACGGTGCCTTCCGTATCATGGCTGCGACTTCGGTATCACGAATGTGGCTCCGGTATCACGAATGTGGCTCCGGTATCATGGCTGTCTCCGGTATCATGGCTGTGTATCCGGTATCATGGCTGTGCCTCCGGTATCATGTCTGCGGCTCCGGTATCTCGGCTGCTGCTCCGGTATCACGGCTGTGGCTCCGGTATCACGACTGCGGCCTTGACAACCTAGTCGCGAGCTGACGCTGTCCTCTGCATGGTTAATGCGCCTCTAAACCCCAATAACAACAACAGCTGACGTTGTCAGTCTGGTGTTGCATGTGAACACGCTTAGCGACTCGGACCGCGTCTTAGCAACTCGGACGGCGTCTTACCACAACAGAGGCCAAAACAGTGCCAGCCAGCAGGCCACGTCTTACCACGACAGGGACCCAACAGTGTCAGCCAGCTCCCACGACAGGGACCCAACAGCACCAGCCAATTCCCACAACAGGGACCCAACAGCACCAGCCAGCTCCCACGACAGGGACCCAACAGCACCAGCCAGCTCCCACGACAGGGACCCAACAGCACCAGCCAATTCCCACAACAGGGACCCAACAGCACCAGTCAGCTCCCACGACAGGGACCCAACAGTGTCGGCCAGCTCCCACAACAGGGACCCAACAGCACCAGCCAGCTCCCACAACAGGGACCCAACAGCACCAGCCAGCTCCCACGACAGGGACCCAACAGTGCCAGCCAGCTCCCACGACAGGGACCCAGCAGCACCAGCCAGCTCCCACGACAGGGACCCAATAGTGTCAGCCAGCTCCCACGACAGGGACCCAGCAGCACCAGCCAGCTCCCACGACAGGAGCCCAACAGTGCCAGCCAGCTCCCACAACAGGGACCCAACAGTGCCAGCCAGCTCCCACAACAGGAGCCCAACAGTGCCAGCCAGCTCCCACAACAGGGACCCAACAGCACCAGCCAGCTCCCACGACAGGGACCCAAACAGCACCAGCCAGCTCCCGACAGGGACCCAACGCGCCAGCTCCACGACAGGGACCCAACAGCACCAGCCAGTCCCACGACAGGGACCCAACAGTGTCAGCCAGCTCCCACGACAGGGACCCAACAGCACCAGCCAGCTCCCACGACAGGGACCCAACAGTGCCAGCCAGCTCCCACAACAGGGACCCAACAGCACCAGCCAGCTCCCACAACAGGGACCCAACAGCACCAGCCAGCTCCCATGACAGGAGCCCAACAGTGCCAGCCAGCTCCCACAACAGGGACCCAACAGTGCCAGCCAGCTCCCACAACAGGGACCCAACAGCACCAGCCAGATCCCACGACAGGGACCCAACAGTGCCAGCCAGCTCCCACAACAGGGACCCAACAGCACCAGCCGTCTCCCACGACAGGGACCCAACAGCACCAGCCAGCTCCCACGACAGGGACCCAACAGCACCAGCCAGCTCCCACGACAGGGACCCAACAGCACCAGCCAGCTCCCACGACAGGGACCCAACAGTGCCAGCCAGCTCCACAACAGGGCCCAACAGCACCAGCCAGCTCCCACGACAGGGACCCAACAGCACCAGCCAGCTCCCACAACAGGGACCCAACAGTGCCAGCCAGCTCCCACGACAGGGACCCAACAGCACCAGCCAGCTCCCACGACAGGGACCCAACAGCACCAGCCGTCTCCCACGACAGGGACCCAACAGCACCAGCCATCTCCCACGACAGGGACCCAACAGCACCAGCCAGATCCCACGACAGGGACCCAACAGTGCCAGACAGCGTTCCACCATCTGACCTTTGGTGGCTTCAGCCATTCATTTTATGCTAATAAACGTTGCCTTTGATAGGTTTTGAAGTTTGGATAGTCTCAGGCTGGTGCCAGCTGATGCATCAGCGCGTGATGTGTTATGTTTCTTGATTTCCTGACCCCGTCTAGCGAAATGTGGCTGCAGCGTTATTGGCAATGACCTCCACTGACGACGGAGGACTTCGAAGCCGTTCGATTGGGCGCGTGCTTGGAAATACAGCCATATTGACGGTCAGCGAAGCCGACCCCAGACCGAGCCCAGCTTGACCGAGCCCACATTACCGCGGCGTGGACTCCAGACCGAGTACGGCTTCACTTCTCACCTCACCACAGAGCGGACTCCAGACCGAACCCAGCTTCACTTCCCACATTACGGCGCGTGGACCCAGACGGGACCAACCTAGTCCGGCTTCACTTCCCACCTCACCACAGAGCGGACTCCACACCTAGTCCGGCTTCACTTCCCACCTCACCACAGAGCGGACTCCACACCTAGTCCGGCTTCACTTCCCACCTCACCACAGAGCGGACTCCCCACTTCCCACACCACTCCACACCGAGTCCGGCTTCACTTCCCACCTTACCGCAGAGCGGACTCCAACCTAGTCCGGCTTCACTCCGCACGCCGACATCGGCTTCACTTCTCACCTCACCACAGAGCGGACTCCAGACCGAACCCAGCTTCACTTCCCACATTACCGCGACGTGGACTCCACACCTTGTCCGGCTTCCCTCCATACATTTCCGCATGGGGTACTCCAGACCGAGTCCGGCTTTACTTCCCACACAACCGGAGAGCGGACTCCAGACTGCGTCCGGCTTTACTTCCCACACCACCGCAGAGTGGACTCCAGACGAGTCCGGTTTCAATTCTCACATTACCGCAGAACAAAAGTCTAATGCCGCCCACGCGAACTGCAGTGGGATTTTCTCCCTTTTTTAGGGGGTTGCTGGTGCTACGTCAGACGCACGTGACGCGCTCCAATCGACTGGCATGTGCATGACGTGGGGGTGTGTCGACTGAGCGGCACCTGACGTGGGGGTGTGCCGGCTGAGCGGCACCTGACGTGGGGGTGTACCGACTGAGCGGCACCTGACGTGGGGGTGTGCCGGCTGAGAGGCACCTGACGTGGGGGTGTGCCGACTGAGCGGCACCTGACGTGGGGGTGTACCGACTGAGCGGCACCTGACGTGGGGGTGTGTTGACTGAGCGACACCTGACGTGGGGGTGTACCGACTGAGCGGTACTGGTGCGGACCTGATGCGAATTTCTGACACGTGCCCCCTTACCCTACCTGTTCTCTCGGTGTGATGTGGTGCATCGTGTCGCCAGTGGTGCTGATCCGCTCCTTCAGTAGCCGTAGCCACAGTCCCCCCCCCTCACCCCCAGCTAGAGTATTTATTTCCGTTTGCGTTGGACTCCGCAGCGCCCTCCCAGCGCCAGGAGGTCACTGACCGGTGGTTTGCTATCGGCGTCATGCAACAGTTTGTAGTGTTAGCTGAGCCGATTGAGTAATCACGTGTCGCCGTGTGTGTGTACGGGTCGGCCGTGTTCCGGGTAGTCGTGTGTGACCGCCGGCGGAAGGTCCGACACGACCGTCTGCCGTGCGTCCGTCGCCGGCGGCGGTAAACAGAGCCCGCCAAATGCACGCGGCGTGAGCGGCTGCGACCCGGTGATCTCGGACCGAGCGGCGGCGCGGCAGCTGGGGAGGGGACGGCTCTGGGGCGAGCCAGGCCGAGCGGCTGAGGAGGGCACGGCTCTGGGGCGAGCCAGGCCGAGCAGCTGATGAGGGGACGGCTCTGGGGCGAGCCAGGCCAGTGGCAGCTGGGGAGGGGACGGCTCTGGGGCGAGCCAGGCCGATGGCGCTGGGGGGGGACGGCTCTGGGGCGAGCACAGAGCGGGCGGTGGGGGAGGGGACGGCCTGGGGCGAGCCAGGCCGAGTGGCAGCTGGGGAGGGGACGGCTCTGGGGCGAGCCAGGCCGAGCGGCTGAGGAGGGCACGGCTCTGGGGCGAGCCAGGCCGAGCAGCTGATGAGGGGACGGCTCTGGGCCGAGCCAGGCCAAGCGGCTGATGAGGGCACGGCTCTGGGGCGAGCCAGGCCGAGCGGCTGATGAGGGGACGGCTCTGCACACTGTGATAATTCGAGGGAAAATCTGGCCATAAATCATAGCGCACAAAGTATGCTAGTTACCGGGGAGATTTTTGTCTTAGTCGAAAGAGCTGAAAATTTGGATCGTATGCGGAAAATGTATTGTCTTAAATATTGCCTCACCCAGGAATGTCAGAGGTTATACCTGCTAGAAGGAAGAGAGCATTCCGCTCCACTCATTTTGCTTCCGCGAAATATCTCGGGAACCAATTGAGATAGATAGCTCAAATTGTGCGCACACCTACATGAGTATCTAGTGTACCCTGCATTAAAATATCGAGGTCCGGTCATCCATGATGACATCACGATGACGTCATAAGTGAAGTCCGTTGGCGCTCATATATTGGATGATTATTCGTGAGCGTTTGTTGTGCGAGTATTCTGCAGTGTAAATGTGACCTCATAATTGCTACGCAGAATAGATCCAAGATCTTGTCCTAAGTGGCTGAAATTACGCCAAAATACATCGCTAAGATATGCACTCAGGTTGGCTCACTTCAGAGCTTCTGAAAGCCCTTCGGATCTTGATGGGCCGATTCGGTGATGACCCGACCTGTCGCAACACGAAAGCTGCGTCCTTCGAGCCCTCAGCACGAGCACTTTGCCCAGCAACCTCAGCGAGCTGCAGAGAACTGTACTGTTGAGTAACCCTTGAGGATGTCCGACGCTGGGAACAGGCGCTGAGGTGATCGTAGATTCTAGTTGGTCGCCTTCGCGCTCTCTTCATGGTCTCATCGAGGCGGGTAGGCTTCATCATCACTCACGACGTGGTCACCACGCTTCAAGGAAACGGAGAACACCTCGCCTCCCGAAAGATTAGTCGCAAACTGACTCATGAATTTGTTCTGGGCTCGCATGCACTGAGCCCACTTTCCTTTTAAGTTTTTGGTGATAAGTCAGTCGCCTCTATCAAGTCCACAATCGACGACTCACTTCGGAGGCATCCCTGAAGGATTTTCTCCAGGATCAACTGCAAACTATAATTAAACACATGAGCATAATAGTTCCCACGCCCAAACACCTTTGCACTGGTTAACAAGTCCACCAATTCCTCTGCTAACGCGCACCTCCATGTTCACTGTACGCAAAATCCAATCACAATGACCCAAACCTTACAGGCAAAGACAGCTTCCCTGCCGTGAGAGACTCTGTGCGTGATCTATCTCGACTCAGTCTTCTCATCAGTTAGGATACTTTTTGGCATAGTAACCACTGGATCAGGTTACCCGGTCAAGACACCACCCGCCAGCCGACGCGTCGAGGCGTCAGGCTCGGGCTTCCACGTGCCGCCCGAGCTGGCCACCGCACCGCACCGCAGCCTGTCGGGATACAATTGATCACTATCGGTGTTAGAGCAGCTAGGTGTAGCTGAAACTTGCGGAACATATGGTCAAAGGATCGCTGATTGCATTGGGATTGGTCTCTGGCTGTGCGCTGTTGTGCGTTATTTTTAGACCTTACTTGAACTTCAAGGTACTAAAAAGTTGAACGACTATTGCAACTACTGATTGTGTGACAACAAATAGCATGTTGTCAATTTGTGTATGGCTTTTTGAATTGCTTCACGCAATGAGAATGTTCTCAGCTGTCATTTCATATCTCACCGGTCCAGGTTTTCAGAATGCGAGCCAGACCGAACGGCAGCTGGGCGGCTGTGGAGGCGACGGCTCTGGGGCGAGCCAGACCGAACGGCAGCTGGGCGGCTGGGGAGGGGACGGCTCTGGGGCGAGCCAGACCGAACGGCCGGCTGGGCGGCTGTGGAGGGGACGGCTCTGGGGCGAGCCAGACCGAACGGCCGGCTGAGGAGGGGACGACTCTGGGGCGAGCCAGACCGAACGGCCGGTTGATGAGGGGACGGCTCTGGGGCGAGCCAAACCGAACGGCCGGCTGAGGAGGGGACGGCTCTGGGGCGAGCCAGACCGAACGGCAGCTGGCGGCTGAGGGAGGGGACGGCTCTGGGGCGAGCCAGACCGAACGGCACGGGGCTGAGGAGGGGACGGCTCTGGGGCGAGCCAGACCGAACGGCCGGTTGATGAGGGGACGGCTCTGGGGCGAGCCAAACCGAACGGCCGGCTGAGGAGGGGACGGCTCTGGGGCGAGCCGTCATTTTCAGCTCACGAGTCCTGACCGCGTGACCAGTGTAACAGCATCCGCCCGGTCAGGCCGTCGGAACGCTAGCGTTGCCGTGCGGACGTCCGAGACTTGCAGGGTGGTGTAGCGATCCAGACCAAGGACGATGGACGAAGGGATGGCGAGGCTCGTCGCTATCGGATGTTGTTACGTCGCTTGGAAGAATAACAAGTAGAGTGTAACACCGATCAACCTTTTCAAATCCGGTCCAATCTATATCCGCATGCAACAATTAAATCCGTTTCCATATTCATATCCGATGCAAATTCACTATACAATTCATGTTCACAAATTCAGAGTAGTTCAAACCAGATTGGAAGCAATAATCAGTCGCATGCAGACCATGAGTATTATTCACTAACAATGGGTGCTAAATAACCTCGTAGTCGGCGCGCCCTTAAGCCAAAATAATCAATAACTAACGAGACGAAGGAAAAAGCACAAGTTGGTGTCTAGTGTGAGATGTGCATTGCAATTTACTATAGCAGCATTATATTTTTCCCCAGCATGACAATTTCATGCGCAACAATTTCCCAGCATAACAATCACGTGCGCAGGCTAGGCAACCCTCTAACCTATGGCAGCTCATGGCCCATGAGCAGGATTAAAGCGTACAAGAAACAACTGCCAATGGATCAATTATGATATACGGAACAATATAAAGCGCAAAGTGAAATCTTTAAAATATCCACCCTCGTCACACGCAAATGAATGTCAATATCTTCAACAAAAAGTACCTAAAAATAAACCCAAGTAGCTACCGGGCTTGATGTACTATAACACAAACTTGTCATGCCAGACTCGCAACTATTTCATTTAATGCATAAAGACACATGTCAACCTAAATTGGCTTGCTTCATCTCATTATGGTTAACATTTATATCAGTGCGTATCGTCGTACTTTTCATGAAATTGATATGACCTGTGCGAAATGATAATGCAGCATGCTCAAATACCCCAGAAATGCCCATCAAACGCGACTCAATGGTTGCCGCATGAAACCCGCATGGAACCTTCGATGTTCCTGCCTATTTATTGACTGGGGTTGGAAGTGCTGCCATCTATTGTTAAAATTTGAGAAATATTAACGAAATCAAAAGCTATGCGTTGCAGCGGCACATTCCGCATATTTTTTTTTATCAGCAAGACAACTTTATCTGTGATGCGACGACGGTA
The DNA here is from genome assembly GCA_034440575.1 of Imbricaverruca yamaguchii. Taxonomy (NCBI): domain Eukaryota; kingdom Metazoa; phylum Arthropoda; class Thecostraca; family Neoverrucidae; genus Imbricaverruca; species Imbricaverruca yamaguchii. The sequence continues at coordinate 91,734 of JAOTOL010000708.1, read as the reverse complement.
ATCGGGCGGCTATTTATATCAGTGTGTCCGATATGCCGCTGAACGCGCTGAACCGGCCGGCTGGTGAGCAATGCGTTCGATCCCGCCGAATGTGCTTTCACGTTCGAATGGCTCCCACCATTTCCGGTATATTTTCCAGGAGCGCGAGAAAAAGACGAGCGGCAGTGCGCTCAAAGTTGGCATACATAATGATACATCGTTTGTGCGTCTTTTGAAAAGGAATAGCGACCCAGATCCTATCGGGTGAACGAGCTACGGCATCACCTTTGAAGGCATGCCGATCTATGTTTGCGCTAAGTTGCGCTGAGTGAATGGCGGTTGTAAATGGCAGTGCACTTGCTTCAAGGAGGACGCCTGGGTATACAATGAACACAATCGGCCTGTTCCGATGATTTGAGGTCATGTTCGAAAGGTCGGTTACCTTTCCATGGTTAAATTTAGCTATGTTAGATGATTTTTCCTACCTTGAACCATTTCCGAGTGGAATGTTTACATGAAGCATTATTCGGAATAATTTTCACTTCATTTCGCTGTAAGACTGTCATTCAGAGTTGCAAGGCTTACATCAAAGCAAAGCACCGCCAAACATCAAAGCATTCACCGTCAAGACTCCATGCGACAAAACCTGTCTGCTTGACAGTTGTTGTCCGCTACAATGCCCTCTTCAGACACAAAACATTTAGGCAAGTATCACAAGACGGTACGCGCATTACCCTACGTTGCATGATAACACAAACGTCAGCCTAGATTACTACCTGGAACGGAAGAGCGCTGTCCGTGTGTATCTGTGCATGTGCGGCTTGGCTTTGTGTTGGCTGGTCTGGCAGCTCCAGTTTGCAACGCCTGATGCTGGTGACGGCGAAATGAAACCTGTCACAAGTGGCTGCACTATTCGGTTTATGTTTGCAGCAGTCCTATCCAATATCATCACTCGTGATTATGGACGGTGTTGTCCTACATTCCGTACTATTCGAGTAATACAATGCAACATGGTGCGTTGACATAGCGACGAATTTGCTCATTTGCACAGCAACGAACGCACGTATTATGTCGATTATCCACAGGATCGGCAGTAAGATCTGATGCTCTGTCTAGCTAGTGGTTACCCTTGCGGAAGGGACTCGAAAAGTCGCCCCTGTGTCGTAGTATGGCACTTACGTAGACATCTGTGATTTCCACACCGATCATCTGCTGAGATGCTTCAGTGCCAGCTGAACCACTTTTGTCAACGGTCCATGCGCTGGACGCGCTAGAACGTTGAGAAAAGTACGGACGATGTCTCTGATGTGGCCGTCCGACATGGTCAGGATTATCCACGGCTCTGAGACCGCCTCACTCCCCCGCCCGACGCGCAGGACTCGGTGCATCAAAGCCAGCAAAAGTGCATGATTCAGCGGCCCAATCCTTTTACTCGCTACACTGGCCGGGACACACCGGGACCGCATTCCTTTTGCCAGCTGGCACAACAGCAGCCGGTCATGGCTCGACTGCGCCGGTACGTCGCCGTCAATCTCTCAATCTCGCCCGGCACGGAAGCGAAATATCTGCCACCGGCGCAGTTTCGTCAGCACCGGCTGCAGTCCTGCCAGCGCGCCCCGCGAACGACTCTGGGCCAGTCGCGCCTCCGCCAAACTTTGAGGAGCGCTTCACGCAAGTTGAGCTCATCTGCACGGAGACGGATGTGTGAACCGGCGCACAGGCCGTCTGTTCGGCAGCAAACAGTCGGCGACATATCCCGCCGTGTGGCCCAATGTTGACACCGGCGCCGTCACTGCCCAGCACTGTGATGTCGACATCCAGCTCACTCCATATGGCCCGCAGTCCCAACATCGCGTCTGGGACACAGCCAAAACTGGGTGTCTAGTGAGCCACATATACGGCTCTCAACTCTGATATTTGGTGGTGTAAGGCGTTAGTGGTTTGATCTTTGCAATGGTTTAAGGAAGGAAAGTCGTCAGAAATAATAACTTCGCTTGACCTTAGAAAGGTCATTGTCCTTTCGAGAATGACCTCATAACATGTGACTGGCTGGCTGTGTTCATTGCATACCAAAACGTCCCCTCTGATGCACGCATCCTGCTTTGCAACTACCATGGGCGCTGTATAACCACTGCAGTTGATGCGCCCTAAAACCCAAATAACTAACTGCAACTACCAATGCACGCAGTTTTGCGTAAGCATGGCTCAGCATGCCTCCATGGATAACACCATAACTCAGTGATCTGACATGACCTAGATATATTTCTTCTACGAAAGACGCACAAAAGATGGATCATATATATGACAGCGTTGAGCTCGCCGTCGCCCACCGTTTTCTTGTGGTCTTGGGAAATGTTCAGAAAAGAGTGGGACCATATCGATGTGATCGCACATTCAACGGAATCAGCCAAATTTGTTATGACTATCCATCCGAATGCGCTCGTGGTATCAGGAAATGTAAATAGCAGAGGTAAAAAAGTCGGTTATGTCACCGGACAATTTCAGGAACTCAAATGTCATTTTTCCGTCAAACGCACAAGGAAGGCTCCATTCCCCAGTGGCAGCCAGTAACCATTTCGTGGAAAACAGGCGTGCATCTGAGTTTTTGTTGGTCGATGGGCATAGGGAGGTGGGATACCGTGGGTGCCTACTGCACAGGCAGTTCCCCTCCGTATTTTCCATGCTGCACCATCTATATCAGCTAAAGTTGATCATAGCAGATATGTTCGTACCGTGAGATGCATATCAGGGTACAAACAGGCCTAATCCGGTGATATTTTTGCTAAAAATGGAGGGGGAGGTCGCGAACATGAGGTTGAAAACTTTTAGCTGCTTTGCACAAACTGCTTCCAAACTAAGGTCACTTATGTATCCTTACTAGAATCTGCCAATTGAATAGCTGGGAGGAGTGGGGGTGCTCTGCTAGATGCTTGTTTACTTCTGTGTTACCAGTCCAAAAATATATAGATCAAGCGTAGAAGGATCAATAGTTATGAATACCTACATGGTACCCACTATATTAACTTGGAAGTATGACGAAGGTTAGATAATAGTCGCACATCGGAAATGGTGCATGTGGGTAGTGTGAAGTAACCTGATGATGTTTAATACTAATAATAATAAGTCGGCATGCATGAGATACCTCGATGGTGTAGCCAGGTATGGTATCTATGTAAGCAAATTACTGCGCCCTATTTCTGGTGGGCTCTACTAGGCTGTTTCTGGTGTGGGGGCCTTCAGAACCCCCTGCTCTAACGATGTTACCAACTGATTTGGATGGGGCAGACGGCATTTTATTTGTCTCAGCATAACCTACATTTTGAAGCCTGAAAATGTTTTTTTTTAATTGTCATTGTGGCGGGGGAAGGCAAAAGTATCAATTTTGAGATTTTCACATACACTACTCTCTTGTTTATGAGCAGGTATTGATGGGGCAAATGTCATTCGATGCGCAATGACCTTTCACATACATTAGGCTGTTGTTCATATACCCAAAAATCATAGGCATTTCAGGGGGATGAATAAGGGAGAAATGCACCAACATGTCACACAAAATGACTGCCTGGACACTTCTTCGGTACAGCCAAAATTTTCAAGAGCGTCTCAAAATGTGTATAATTAATATTTAGGGAAATTTAGAAAGTTCCAGCTCAATAGCTCTCAGAATTTGGCAATGGCACACAAAAGACAGTTCAAGGGGACTTCTGAAGCCATGATCTGAAGATCTTGATGATAATTTTTTTAAATATTCCTTCCAACATCATCTAATTATTGCTTTTGGGTTTGTTCGAGAAATTGTTTCATCATTGCAAAATAAATCAATACAGAAAAGAAGGTTTTCTTAATGAAGAAACCATTTTTTGTGTAAAGGTAATACAAGCCGATAAATACAATGGCTCTACCTACAAACTTGGTGAGAGCTCAGGGCAATTTCCTACCAGAATTTGGCCTGGTAGATCCAGTACTAGCACATTTGTATAGCTGAACTCAAGGTACAAATCCTTTAACCTTATTTACCAGACTCACCTCCTATTTTCCATGCCTGTCTCCACTTTCCTCCAACACCGAATGAATCATTGCGGATTTTACATGGCTCTTTAGCCCATGGATGCTTTGATACACAGTGCCGCTTCAGGTTTCTTCTTTCACCACTGAATTTACACACACCACCATTCTTGGATTTTTCACCACACTGCACAATCTGCCTCGAGAGCCAGTTTGAAGTTGAAGACCTTGCTCTCTTTTCTGGCTTTTATATCCCCATGCTTTCTTGGGTTTCTTATCTCTCTAGATCTGAGTCCACGCCAGTAGATCCAGGCATATTTGGCATGCCTAGTCTTGTCTCAGGATTATATCTCTGGAAAAAATCGGCTCCTGAACGAATGGTTTAATCACCTACTACCACCTAGGTAGGTATCTGTTGCAGGCACTTGATAGGCAACTGTTACCGTGACGAGACAGACGAGACCAAACAGAACGCGTCTTTCGAAGCAAAACTCAAGCACCCAATGCGCTCGATTCTCAGTGGCTCAGAAGAGTGCTTCCATCCCGCCGGCACTACCAAATTTGGGCCAGCAGCACATTTGCCAAGCTCACGACCAAAATTCGACAACATTCCTGAGTGTCTCATTTTGTCACCGGTGATAACCGGCGGTCCGGGAGACGCCGCATGCTAACGCAATGGCGCGTCGGTTGCGTAACGTTCGCCAAGATCCTTGTCCTCGTTTCCGCCAACATTCAGGCGACAAAAAGGACAAGGTGCACAAGTTTTTTTAAAACTTGTTTGCTCATTTTCATCACTTATCAGTGTTTTCTGAGTGAGGCGAGAGAACGAGAGTAGGTGCATAGGTAGGTATATTAGCAGTGCCAGCACTGGCTTTTGTGTCTCCTCTGGGCCTCTTTGTGTCATCGGAGTAAACGGCAGAACGATCACTTTTTATCTCTGGTAAATAGTGTCTTTCTGATCAAAATGCATATGCGGGAGATGCTGTTTCAAGGAATAATTTTCGATTTCTTTAATATATGACAGATTCCATCAACAGATGGTTGAAATTCCGACCCATAATCTACAAATTGGCCCGGGGTATCAAGTAGCCATGAGTTGACTCGCGTTCGATTGGTGTTTTCTGGATTTCCGAGTATACTTCGTATGATTTCCATCCATTATGAGCATTCTGTAATTGACGATGTACCCTAATGCATATGCCTTGTGGTACATGTGGGCACCTAGCTAGGGAGTTTCTCGCTGTATGAAGCACAGCCATGATTCGATTTATTTGATTTGTCACCAACCATTCTGAACTTCACTACGTTGTAAAATTACTTTTTATTATGACAGCATGCTTTCCTTCCGGTTCACTTTTGATGTGAATAAGGAAGAAATTTTATAATTTTTTTTTATCCTTTTTTTTTTTTTTTTTTTTTTTTCATCTGGATGTAGGTTCTGTTCAGTTGAAGATGGCCCAGCCCCCCACTCCCCCCCTCCCCCCCCCCCCAAATGGGCCCCCCCCCCCTTTTGTATTCAACCCCTAAAAAATTCAATTAATCCTTCTGGTTTCCGAGTACGACATACTACTCGTGTTGCATAACATAATTCTTTAACATTCTTTAACATTCTCAGACAGGTGAGTCTCACCTGTCGCTACTCTTCGCCCCCGACCAATCGGCGTGAGAGATTGGCGACGCTACATGGCTCAACAGTCGATGTGTCGTAAATCCAATAACCAGGTCCTATATTCCATTTTAAACACTGATTTAAACTGCTTGCTCAGCTCCTCAACCACCTCACTATCTTCACCCAATGTAGTCCCATTCACTTATAGTGGATCAATTGTGCTAGATAGCAACGATGGTTATTTAACATTGATCGCAATGTGGAGTTTGCTATGATGGCTACATGTTGTATATTTTCGTATTTTATTTAATCCAGTTTGATCGACAGAAATTTGAAGTAACTTCATGCTACGAAGCATAAAATAAATATAATAAAACTCATAAAACAATTTTTAAACCATAACCAAAAAAAAGAAAACAAGAAAACAATGAGGAAAACGACCACAATGTGAAGCGGAAGTGGAAAAATTCGTTTCGGCACTAAGTGGCACTCCACTAAGTGGCATTCTGCAGTAGTTTATCGATTAACCACTTCCAGTTTATTTTGTTCCCGCATAGGCTAAGTCCAAGGGAAAAGTATAAAATGGAAAATAATATCTATGATATTAATGTTTTTTTATAATGATAAAATGCAGTGGACCAAAATCCGGGGAGAAATCGCCATTTTGGGTACCCTAGGTTGATCGACCCAGGGCTGAGCCAACTCTACCCCAACTGATTTTCCGATCCTACACCCCTAGGCCATGGTGATTCCGAATCCCTTTTCCGGGCACCAAAATGTGTTGACCTTGGCCAGTCTGCCACCAATACGGTGATATTGGCTGTTTAAGTGAGCTTATAAAATGCTAAAGTAAGCAGCGTCATCGAAATTGGCGCGCATGTTGCAAACGAAGCAGGTCGGCGTGAACAACCTCTGACATCATCATGGCTTCAGATGAGGTCCACATTTATACACAACGTCGCGATGCATAGGCATGTAAGCCTACCTAGCTATCCTCGCACTGTGAGTGCATTTCGATTGGAAATAGCATAACTGCAGAGGTCACTTACTTGTATAATTTTACATATGAGCACACTAATAGCGCCAACCCATTTCCAATGCTAATTGTTAAGCATCACTTTGCAGCTGGGTTTTCTTTGTGCATTCGATGGCTCATGATTTCGTAATGTAGCATGTAACTGTATCCGACAGTCTGTCCGGCTGGTCAAACTCAACCAATGTATACCTATCTACATAATGTTTCTCTTAGACGTCTAGGCATCTACCTATTTAGGTAAGAATGAAGCTTTAGGTGGATGAATGTGTTGCTGAATGTGATCATGGATAGTATATCCACGAGCTCGTTGTCAACCGTGTCATTACAATAACCTGGTTTGCATAAAAGTTATGTGAAAGCTGGAGGTTGATAGCGCAATAAAACCAATGTAGCTGAAGCTCATCCATGTGCTCGACCCTCATGGCATATGGGCGCTGTATGACCGAAGCAGTCGATGCGCCCCTATGCCCAAATAAACAACCAACCCTCATGGCATCTGTAAAGACCAGTACGACAGCGTAATTGCTGAGTTTGAGCGGTAGCTCAGTTTGTGGAGTGTCGTACACTTGATCGCAGGTTTGTGGGTTCGAATCTCACAACCGGCGGCATTTCCAGAGTCCACTCGCGACTTAGCGGCGTGAGAGGTTGGCGACGCTATATGGCCTGGCGGTTGAATGCGTCGTGAAAAAAACGATTCGGAACGAAGTGCTCATTTTAATAGGATGTTTCTTTGCAAATGTATTGTTCAGGTAAGACGATTTGTGGAATGGCCAGAATGCTTCTGTCCTCATCCTTGGGTTCGCCCAAGAATGGATTTGTGATATGTTCCATGAGCTCCAAGCTACTTCATACTTCTATCGACACCATTTAGAATATTTGCGAGCGCATCCGCTCCGGAGGATGCGCTCGCGAGACACTGGTGGTGTGGGTGGTCGGTGCCACCGCTCCGGAGGATGCGCTCGCGAGACACTGGTGGTGTGGGTGGTCGGTGCCACCGCTCCGGAGGACGCGCTCGCGAGACACTGGTGGTGTGGGTGGTCGGTGCCACCGCTCCGGAGGATGCGCCGCCCCCCTCCGAGGATGCGCTCGCGAGACACTGGTGGTGTGGGTGGTCGGTGCCACCGCTCCGGAGGATGCGCTCGCGAGACACTGGTGGTGTGGGTGGTCGGTGCCACCGCTCCGGAGGATGCGCTCGCGAGACACTGGTGGTGTGGGTGGTCGGTGCCACCGCTCCGGAGGATGCGCTCGCGAGACACTGGTGGTGTGGGTGGTCGGTGCCACCGCTCCGGAGGATGCGCTCGCGAGACACTGGTGGTGTGGGTGGTCGGTGCCACCGCTCCGGAGGATGCGCTCGCGAGACACTGGTGGTGTGGGTGGTCGGTGCCACCGCTCCGGAGGATGCGCTCGCGAGACACTGGTGGTGTGGGTGGTCGGTGCCACCGCTCCGGAGGATGCGCGCTCGCGAGACACTGGTGGTGTGGGTGGTCGGTGCCACCGCTCCGGAGGATGCGCGCTCGCGAGACACTGGTGGTGTGGGTGGTCGGTGCCACCGCTCCGGAGGATGCGCTCGCGAGACACTGGTGGTGTGGGTGGTCGGTGCCACCGCTCCGGAGGATGCGCTCGCGAGACACTGGTGGTGTGGGTGGTCGGTGCCACCGCTCCGGAGGATGCGCGCTCGCGAGACACTGGTGGTGTGGGTGGTCGGTGCCACCGCTCCGGAGGATGCGCTCGCGAGACACTGGTGGTGTGGGTGGTCGGTGCCACCGCTCCGGAGGATGCGCTCGCGAGACACTGGTGGTGTGGGTGGTCGGTGCCACCGCTCCGGAGGATGCGCGCTCGCGAGACACTGGTGGTGTGGGTGGTCGGTGCCACCGCTCCGGAGGATGCGCTCGCGAGACACTGGTGGTGTGGGTGGTCGGTGCCACCGCTCCGGAGGATGCGCTCGCGAGACACTGGTGGTGTGGGTGGTCGGTGCCACCGCTCCGGAGGATGCGCGCTCGCGAGACACTGGTGGTGTGGGTGGTCGGTGCCACCGCTCCGGAGGATGCGCTCGCGAGACACTGGTGGTGTGGGTGGTCGGTGCCACCGCTCCGGAGGATGCGCTCGCGAGACACTGGTGGTGTGGGTGGTCGGTGCCACCGCTCCGGAGGATGCGCTCGCGAGACACTGGTGGTGTGGGTGGTCGGTGCCACCGCTCCGGAGGATGCGCTCGCGAGACACTGGTGGTGTGGGTGGTCGGTGCCACCGCTCCGGAGGATGCGCGCTCGCGAGACACTGGTGGTGTGGGTGGTCGGTGCCACCGCTCCGGAGGATGCGCTCGCGAGACACTGGTGGTGTGGGTGGTCGGTGCCACCGCTCCGGAGGATGCGCGCTCGCGAGACACTGGTGGTGTGGGTGGTCGGTGCCACCGCTCCGGAGGATGCGCTCGCGAGACACTGGTGGTGTGGGTGGTCGGTGCCACCGCTCCGGAGGATGCGCTCGCGAGACACTGGTGGTGTGGGTGGTCGGTGCCACCGCTCCGGAGGATGCGCTCGCGAGACACTGGTGGTGTGGGTGGTCGGTGCCACCGCTCCGGAGGATGCGCTCGCGAGACACTGGTGGTGTGGGTGGTCGGTGCCACCGCTCCGGAGGATGCGCTCGCGAGACACTGGTGGTGTGGGTGGTCGGTGCCACCGCTCCGGAGGATGCGCTCGCGAGACACTGGTGGTGTGTCGGTCCCCCGGGTGGTGGTGGTGCCACCGCTCCGGAGGATGCGCTCGCGAGACACTGGTGGTGTGGGTGGTCGGTGCCACCGCTCCGGAGGATGCGCTCGCGAGACACTGGTGGTGTGGGTGGTCGGTGCCACCGCTCCGGAGGATGCGCGAACACGGGCCCCGGTGGTGGTTGGGTGGTCGGTGCCACCGCTCCGGAGGATGCGCTCGCGAGACACTGGTGGTGTGGGTGGTCGGTGCCACCGCTCCGGAGGATGCGCTCGCGAGACACTGGTGGTGTGGGTGGTCGGTGCCACCGCTCCGGAGGATGCGCTCGCGAGACACTGGTGGTGTGGGTGGTCGGTGCCACCGCTCCGGAGGATGCGCTCGCGAGACACTGGTGGTGTGGGTGGTCGGTGCCACCGCTCCGGAGGATGCGCTCGCGAGACACTGGTGGTGTGGGTGGTCGGTGCCACCGCTCCGGAGGATGCGCTCGTGAGACACTGGTGGTGTGGGTGGTCGGTGCCACCGCTCCGGAGGATGCGCTCGCGAGACACTGGTGGTGTGGGTGGTCGGTGCCACCGCTCCGGAGGATGCGCTCGCGAGACACTGGTGGTGTGGGTGGTCGGTGCCACCGCTCCGGAGGATGCGCTCGCGAGACACTGGTGGTGTGGGTGGTCGGTGCCACCGCTCCGGAGGATGCGCTCGCGAGACACTGGTGGTGTGGGTGGTCGGTGCCACCGCTCCGGAGGATGCGCTCGCGAGACACTGGTGGTGTGGGTGGTCGGTGCCACCGCTCCGGAGGATGCGCTCGCGAGACACTGGTGGTGTGGGTGGTCGGTGCCACCGCTCCGGAGGATGCGCTCGCGAGACACTGGTGGTGTGGGTGGTCGGTGCCACCGCTCCGGAGGATGCGCTCGCGAGACACTGGTGGTGTGGGTGGTCGGTGCCACCGCTCCGGAGGATGCGCTCGCGAGACACTGGTGGTGTGGGTGGTCGGTGCCACCGCTCCGGAGGATGCGCGCTCGCGAGACACTGGTGGTGTGGGTGGTCGGTGCCACCGCTCCGGAGGATGCGCGCTCGCGAGACACTGGTGGTGTGGGTGGTCGGTGCCACCGCTCCGGAGGATGCGCTCGCGAGACACTGGTGGTGTGGGTGGTCGGTGCCACCGCTCCGGAGGATGCGCTCGCGAGACACTGGTGGTGTGGGTGGTCGGTGCCACCGCTCCGGAGGATGCGCTCGCGAGACACTGGTGGTGTGGGTGGTCGGTGCCACCGCTCCGGAGGATGCGCTCGCGAGACACTGGTGGTGTGGGTGGTCGGTGCCACCGCTCCGGAGGACGCGCTCGCGAGACACTGGTGGTGTGGGTGGTCGGTGCCACCGCTCCGGAGGACGCGCTCGCGAGACACTGGTGGTGTGGGTGGTCGGTGCCACCGCTCCGGAGGATGCGCGCTCGCGAGACACTGGTGGTGTGGGTGGTCGGTGCCACCGCTCCGGAGGATGCGCTCGCGAGACACTGGTGGTGTGGGTGGTCGGTGCCACCGCTCCGGAGGATGCGCTCGCGAGACACTGGTGGTGTGGGTGGTCGGTGCCACCGCTCCGGAGGACGCGCTCGCGAGACACTGGTGGTGTGGGTGGTCGGTGCCACCGCTCCGGAGGATGCGCTCGTGAGACACTGGTGGTGTGGGTGGTCGGTGCCACCGCTCCGGAGGATGCGCTCGTGAGACACTGGTGGTGTGGGTGGTCGGTGCCACCGCTCCGGAGGATGCGCTCGCGAGACACTGGTGGTGTGGGTGGTCGGTGCCACCGCTCCGGAGGATGCGCCTCGCGAGACACTGGTGGTGTGGGTGGTCGGTGCCACCGCTCCGGAGGATGCGCTCGCGAGACACTGGTGGTGTGGGTGGTCGGTGCCACCGCTCCGGAGGATGCGCTCGCGAGACACTGGTGGTGTGGGTGGTCGGTGCCACCGCTCCGGAGGATGCGCTCGCGAGACACTGGTGGTGTGGGTGGTCGGTGCCACCGCTCCGGAGGATGCGCTCGCGAGACACTGGTGGTGTGGGTGGTCGGTGCCACCGCTCCGGAGGATGCGCTCGCGAGACACTGGTGGTGTGGGTGGTCGGTGCCACCGCTCCGGAGGATGCGCTCGTGAGACACTGGTGGTGTGGGTGGTCGGTGCCACCGCTCCGGAGGATGCGCTCGCGAGACACTGGTGGTGTGGGTGGTCGGTGCCACCGCTCCGGAGGACGCGCTCGCGAGACACTGGTGGTGTGGGTGGTCGGTGCCACCGCTCCGGAGGATGCGCTCGCGAGACACTGGTGGTGTGGGTGGTCGGTGCCAAGAGAATGCCTGTAATGTCTTGGGTGGTGTTGGGAGGGGGGATTCCAGGAGGATGCCTGCGATGTACCGGGTGATATTCGTGGGGAGTTCGGCGAAAGCAAAGCGTTGTATCCTAACGCTGGTGCGAAACGTTATTCCATGTTGGAATAACGGTTTGAATGTCTTGCTTGTAGCCTCTGTGGTGTCCAATGCTCTGTGGGTAAGTGCGTATAGGAGGCAATCTGCGACCTGGTCTGATGAGCGGAATCATGGGGTGATACAGTGCGTTTGAGTACCTAATGCAGAAGCAAACAATATCTCCTGTTTGTTTCGTGTCCATTGGTCAGTGATTATTAAAAAATGCGTATTCCTGGGCCCTGATCAAACGCATTCACCTCAACCTGCTCAGTGACGCAAAATCTTAACCCCTCTAGCAAAGCCTTGCATACTTGCAACAAACGTTATTGGTGACCTATCAATGGACAAAATAGTGCACACCCTCAGTATAATGTCCTGGGTTATCGAGTGCCGTCTGTCGTCTGGTTCAACCAAATTCAGTCGAAGCGCCCGAAAGCCCAAATGACCAACTGGATTAACAAAATTCGTCGATTGGTCTCAAATATACGACAGGCGCAAGTGGTTTCTGTTCTGCTATTAGCCCACAGTACACATTAAGCATCAGTATCATGATTACAAATTATGCATCATCATCACGGTAACTGTATGGTTAGTCCTCGTATCCAGCGACTTCAATGAATCTCAAAATATGCGCTTCATGCCTTTTTGGCATCACGTAGCCCATCACACCAGATGTTGTATGCCTTTGTAAGTAATTGTGCAGCTGATGCTTAGATCTGATTGACGCATCTCCATCCCATCCCACTCCAACCTCCATCTCGCCCCACGTCGTGCACACTCCATCCCACACCACTCCGCATGCACCCCACTCCATCCCACCACGCACTCCATCTCACCTCACCCCCACCCCCACTCTATATCCCACCCCACACTCCATTCCACCCCACTCCACACACACACACTGTTCAGCAAAGTATATATGATTTAGGCTCAACTTGGACTACCCTCCTGCACCCGTCCATGACACAAACAACGCATGTTCCGAGATTTGTGGATCTACAAGGCGAATGTATGTCAAGTTGGCGTCGTCGCCACTTGAAGAGAGATATGATTGGTCAACGTCTGGTGCTCGTGAGGTCACTCAGATTAGTATTGTTGGGCACATCCGGGTGTGCCGGATATTAATGCTTGACGGCAATTGATTTCCTTATGTTATTATCCGCCTGATTCGACTGGCAGTGGCGTGTTTTCAGACGTGACCTGGACTCGGAACAATGCCCGGGTGGGCGCACCAGCGCTTGGGCAGGATCAAGGTTCTGAGTATGGCATTATCCTTCCGGACCTGTGTTCCGGGTAGTGCTATTGGCCAGTCCGGAGCCGCCGGATGTTGTGTTGGACTGGAGCAGCTGAGAAGGGTTCAGCGACGAGAGTGCTCTGCGAAGGCGTGGATCATGGGCGGCTGGGAGAGACGGCCCACCCGCTATCATGTTGTGACTCATACTGACCGTTTCAACAATGGCATGGTTTTATGGTAGGTCTTAGTCAATGGTTGCACCTTTACAGATCAATAGAAAAAGTAGAAGAGTTCGTCTTGAAGCTAACGTTAAGATATGATACGGTGATCAAAGTTGAACGATGAGCAAGAACGAACATACCTGGGGAAGTTGACCATTTTTATCCAAGTTTGTCAAGTTTATCCAATTTGTTTTGAACTCTGTTAAGTGACTTCGGGACAGATCAAGGCAAAGGGCGGGAAGTCGGTTAAAGCTATTCATGCACTGCTGGTTTCCTGGTTCGTGTAGAGTTTTCATGACCTAAGCAGCATCAGAGTTACATTGCACGACCAGTACTACCTATATCTGTTGTCAGGTATCTGTGCCTGATAGCAAGTATATAATATTTTGGGAAAGTCATTTGTTCAAAAACCGACTTTTGGTTTTCGACATTGTTTTCAAAGAAATAGCTAGACCATTATCTGACCGTATTGATCGAGGGCTTTCAAATGACGTCCATCTGGTTCGTTGCCATGCAGCGCTTAGTTTGTAGGTTATAATGGTAGAAGTTGGATCTATAGCGACCCCCCCCCTCCGAGACGGGATTTGATAATTTGACCGGAATGACACTGTACTGTTTGGTTTTGGAATATTAATGTTATCCACGGAAGCCTGTTCCGATAGCAAAATTACTACTATTTGAGAGCGGTTTGTTTTCACCTTGCGTAGTCATCCGACACATTTGGAGAAAATGAATGCAGGCTGTGAAGAAAAACTACATGACTCATACAACCGGGCACAAAATGCATGATATTCGTATAACGTCTTTACAAATATGGCAGTTGTGTGCCATGCATTGTCCATTTTGGCCAGTCTTCTTGGAAATGAGAAAAGTTCACCCCTGAAGTTTAACTCGGTGAAAGCTCCTTCCTGGAGTTTCACTCCTACGTTTGTGCACTATCCATTTTACGTCAACGATCTGCTATCAATGCCGATCTATAATATAATTTTGTCGTGAGATCTTCATTGGATATTAAGTTGAGATTTCGTGGTCCGGAGCTTAGTCTTCCAGTTTGAGATCGAAGCAACTCGATTCGTAAGCCCCCCCCCCGCCACACGCGCCCTGCCCCCCCCCCACACCTCTCTGCTCCATGCCCACTCGCTCACAGTTGTGGGTTTCCGGCTTGCTGCGACCTATCCCGCGGCAGATGGACAAACTTACTCAATCAACACTCAGCGCCCCACAAGTGGTAGATTATCCTCTGTACTGACCGGCCGCGATGGGCAAACTCTCGCCGGCGGCTGCCCGGGCGCGAACCCACGCCTGGCCGGCCGGCCGGCGCTCCGACGGCGAGCGACCGCCGGCGGCCCCGCCCTGACCGCGAGTGACCTGTTGCGGCGTGTCGGCAGATCTGCGGACGTTCTTCATCGCCGGCCGGCGGCACCTGTCGCAGCCCCAGTCGGAGCCGAGCTCGCCGCCCGGCCACGGCCTCACCTCCGCCGCCGGCCTCACCAAGAAGGCCAGCTCGATGCCGAGCATCGTCGCCGCGCCCGACACGCCGCAACAGGTCAGAGCTGCGGGCAGGTCGCGCGTCCGCCAGCACCACCCGTCCCGGGTCAAACGCCGTCCCAGGTCACATGACGCGTGACACGACATACCGGACCTGGGAGCGGGCTACTGCCACCTGGGGTCGGGTGCGTGTCAGGTCGGCTCTCAGACTTGACAGTGGTCATGCTCAGATCAGGTCAGCTGTCAGGTCACACGACGTCCAGAGTCAGAGTATGGTGATGCGCCATCCTGTATATGAGGTATGATTGTCGGCAAGTTTCGCCAGGGTTTTTCCTAGCATGTTAACTGGGTGGGAATTTTTCATTCAAACTTTCAGTTTTTTTTTGCGCAGGATCTTACCCACTTCGTACTACCTTCTCAATTGTCCCAGTATTATTGACACAGATGCCCGTCCTCCTCAGCATAGGTGTCCTTTTAACACAACTTTCCCACCTGATGACTCTTCACTCTAAGAATGTCCTGGGCTAAAGGCGAAGCCAGATCTACCGTCAGGATCAGATATGTCACGCTTAACGCCACATCGAGTCGCATACGAGGTCAGCTGTCAGAGGTCACATACCGTCTTAGATCTCGGATCAGATCGCAAACGACCTCAGGTCAACCATTAAGCCACAGAACCCCCATGTCAGAAATGTCAGACCTCGGGCTAGATCCGTGACAAACCCACTCCAAGTCAGACGACGGCGATCAGGCTTTCATCAGACGCTCCCTGGGTCAGATCTCATATAGCATGTCATGCTGTTATATGGCAGTTGCAGATCACAAGACGTTCCGCGTTAAATCTCGGACTTCACTAGGTTCCACGCCACGCCACAACCTAGATAAAACGCCACCCAAGTTCAGAGCTCAGGTAGCGCGTCCCTGGGGTTCGTTATGAGTTACCTCGAGTCGCTCCTGCTCATAGATCTGGATCCAAAGTGCTGCATGGCATTTTGGATCGCACACAACACTTTGGATCTGCTTCCGTGCCCATACTGGAGATCTGGATGTGCTCATGATATTTGAGATTTGCTTAATATAAAGCCTAGCTATAAATAGTTGGCCGCAGACATACTGACACGGGTGTTGAATGCATCCACGAACTATTGGATACCGAATAATGACGTTCATGTAAAACAAAAGCAGGCATCCCCGGTACTGACATGCATCTTCTATTCTGAAATGAACCGGCTAATCCTGAGGTCTTGCATCAAGCTTGAAGTTCATATCTACTCAAATTTCACCTCTCCGTTCCCCAAGGCCTGGCTATCTTGCCGGCTCAATTGCTAATGCATATGTAGCCGTGCATCCATTTAAATGTGCATTACTACACATGTGCATAGACATGTGCATTGTACAACGTCAACCACAGAAGTCGAGCTGATTAGTTGCAAATTCCCTGAAAAGTAGACCTGTTCCTCTCTCATCTTTTGTGGTCCGTGGACTCCGTGAACAGCGACAGATTCCCCAGACAGAGTAGGCCTGTTCCTTTCCCATCGTATGTGGTCGGTGGTCTCCGTGACCAGCCATGGATGCCGACCTGTTAGGTGGATGGCACAGCCGTGATGATTACCACGGTCTGTGGGCCCGACCATGGTGGAAACGGACACCAGCAGACCACGCAGACAGCATCACATGATAAGATATACGAGAGCACGGCCTTTTAAAAAATAACGGACTCGACCTCTGGCGTGCCAAACGCTCAGTTTAACCACTGAGCTACCGATGCCCCATGGAGTTATTTGTGTGGGCTTTACTTGTTGACTAGGATAATACGTTTCAAACGTTGAGCATATGTTCATCTTCGGCCGCCCAAACAATCTCGGTAAATCTCGGTGACATGCACCGTGGGTTCGAGCAGTCATCAAAAAGACAACTTTGCGAGTTGCCGAACTATCGGCGATGGGGCGCGGAGTGCCTCCGGCGGTGCCCGGTCAGGAGGAACTACGGCTGCTGTGTCGGACATCAAGCAGACCACCGTCGTGTGGCCGAGACGTGAGCCTTTGTCAGTTGATCACGAGCAGCGACGCGATCAACACCGCCGCTGTGATTGAAATGTCATCTCGCTCGTCCCTCTATCAGTCGAAATGTTAGCATCGTCACTCGTCCCCCTGTCAGTCCAAGTGTTTAGTTGTCGCTCGTCACGCGGCTGCGCTTCGCCGCAACTGGGGTGACTAACACCCCCCCCATCCTCCTGTCCATTGTCCACTCTGCCCAGCAATATACCGCCTCTGTCCATTGTCCACTCTGCCCAGTAATATACCCCCTCTGTCCGTTGTCCACTCTGCCCAGTAATATACCGCCTCTGTCCCTTGTCCACTCTGCCCAGTAATATACCGCCTCTGTCCGTTGTCCACTCTACCCAGTAATCCACCCAATGTGTCCATTGTCCACGCTGCCCAGTAAGACGCCAACCCTGTCCATTTTCCGCTCTGCCCAGGAAACACCGTCTCTGCCCATTGCCCACTCTCGCCAGGAAGACACCATCCGTGTTCGTCCCGCTCAGCGAGGGGCCTCGTCCCGGCTCCCCCAGTGAGGTGGTGGGACCATAGTACCGGCTGATCAGCCGCCACCCCGCTCTGTACCGGCTGGTCAGCCGCCACCCCGCTCTGTACCGGCTGGTCAGCCACCACCCCGCTCTGTACCGGCTGGTCAGCCACCACCCCGCTCTGTACCGGCTGGTCAGCCACCACCCCGCTCTGTACCGGCTGGTCAGCCGCCACCCCGCTCTGTACCGGCTGGTCAGCCGCCACCCCGCTCTGTACCGGCTGGTCAGCCGCCACCCCGCTCTGTACCGGCTGGTCAGCCGCCACCCCGCTCTGTACCGGCTGGTCAGCCACCGCCCCTTGTACGCTGGTCAGCCGCCACCCCGCTCTGTACCGGCCGGTCAGCCACCACCCCGCTCTGTACCGGCTGGTCAGCCGCCACCCCGCTCTGTACCGGCTGGTCAGCCGCCACCCGCTCTGTACCGGCTGGTCAGCCGCCACCCCGCTCTGTACCGGCTGGTCAGCCACCCCCGCTCTGTACCGGCTGGTCAGCCACCACCCCGCTCTGTACCGGCTGGTCAGCCGCCACCCCGCTCTGTACCGGCTGGTCAGCCGCCACCCCGCTCTGTACCGGCTGGTCAGCCGCCACCCCGCTCTGTACCGGCTGGTCAGCCACCACCCCGCTCTGTACCGGCTGGTCAGCCACCACCCCGCTCTGTACCGGCTGGTCAGCCGCCACCCCGCTCTGTACCGGCTGGTCAGCCGCCACCCCGCTCTGTACCGGCTGGTCAGCCGCCACCCCGCTCTGTACCGGCTGGTCAGCCGCCACCCCGCTCTGTACCGGCTGGTCAGCCACCACCCCGCTCTGTACCGGCTGGTCAGCCGCCACCCCGCTCTGTACCGGCTGGTCAGCCACCACCCCGCTCTGTACCGGCTGGTCAGCCACCACCCCGCTCTGTACCGGCTGGTCAGCCACCGCGGCGAGTGGCGGCAACATTTCGGGAGGCTGCTTCCGGAAGCCTCCCGAAAACCGCGGCCACGTCAGGAAGGGCTGAGTGGCCGGGAGGACAGCGCACGTGTTCTCGGCTGCCGCGCTCTGCCGCTCCGCGTGCTGACGCCGTGAGACGGGAAGGCGGCTGCACTGCTGTACACCGGCTCCGATGACGTCACGGCCGGGTGACGTCATCTGTTGGGTGGCCGTCGGCGGTCCATTCAGCTGGCCTGCTGGCCCGGCGCCACCCCCGGCTCCCGTGGGACGCTGGTGCCGGGTGTTGGTCCGGGCGGCTGGGTAGGGGGTGTTCCCAGACGACTCGGTTACCACCCGGCGGCGGCCGCAGTGTGCCGGCCGGCCGGCGTCTGATTCACGGAGCCCGCCGTGCCCGGCGGTTCGTACATCCGGCCCGACAGCCGCCGCCCACCCGTCACTGCCCTGCCGCCCGCCCTCTACTGCCGGGCCGCCGCCCACCCGCCACTGCCCGGCCACCCGCTACTGCCCGGCCACCGCCCACCCGCCACTGCCACTACCCGGCCACCGCCCACCTGTCACTGCCCGGCCGCCGCCCACCCACCACTGCCACTGCCCGGCCGCCGCCCACCCGCCACTGCCCGGCCGCCGCCCACCCACCGCCCACCCGCCACTGCCCGGCCACCCGCCACTGCCCGGCCACCCGCTACTGCCACTGCCCGGCCGCCGCCCACCTGCCACTGCCCGGCGCGCCGGTACCGTCAGCCGCCGGTCTACCTACACGGCAGGTAATCCTCGGACCGCGCCGCACACAGTCTGGGACCGCGCCACACACAGTCTCCCGTCACACAGTCTTGCGCCCGCTGCACACTGCGTGTGACCGCGCCACACGCAGTCTCGCGCCGCACACAGTCTCGCGCCGCACACAGTCTCGCGCCGCACACAGTCTCGCGCCGCACACAGTCTCGCGCCGCACACAGTCTCGCGCCGCACACAGTCTCGCGCCGCACACAGTCTCGCACCGGACGAGCCAGCAGGTTTTCCCCATTCGACCCGTGCGCTCTCTATGCCATCGGCACAGTCAGCTGCTGGAGTGGTACGTCTAATTCCCACGCAGTGCCATTCCGGTAAACCTCAGACCGCGCAGCGAGCAGCGAGCGCGCGGCTGGCTGGGCCTCGGTCCCGGCGCTGGCTCGGCCCGCTGGAGTCGTGCCACAGTGTCAACGTCTGGCCGAAAAGAGCCGGGGCCCAGGCGGTTGCCGAGCGGCAATTTTTTAGGAGTGCAAAGCCTTTAAGTGCACGTGAAGTGGCGGGATTACCGTGCCGTCAGACGGGTTGGCCGGCGCCAGTTGTACTGTGCTGACGGGCGGCAGCCGGGTACTGGGAGACGGCCAGCCGGGCACTGGGAGACGGCCAGCCGGGCACTGGGAGACGGCCAGCCGGGCACTGGGAGACGGCCAGCCGGGCACTGGGAGACGGCCAGCCGGGCACTGGGAGACGGCCAGCCGTACTGGGACGGCCAGCCGGGCACTGGGAGACGGCCAGCCGGGTACTGGGAGACGGCCAGCCGGGTACTGGGAGACGGCCAGCCGGGCACTGGGAGACGGCCAGCCGGCACTGGGAGACGGCCAGCCGGGCACTGGGAGACGGCCAGGCGGGCACTGGGAGACGGCCAGCCGGGTACTGGGAGACGGCCAGCCGGGCACTGGGAGACGGCCAGCCGGGAACTGGGAGACGGCCAGCCGGGCACTGGGAGACGGCCAGCCGGGTACTGGGAGACGGCCAGCCGGGCACTGGGAGACGGCCAGCCGGGTACTGGGAGACGGCCGGCCAGCCGGGCACTGGGAGACGGCCAGCCGGGCACTGGGAGACGGCCAGCCGGGCACTGGGAGACGGCCAGCCGGACACTGGGAGACGGCCAGCCGGGCACTGGGAGACGGCCAGCCGGGTACTGGGAGACGGCCAGCCGGGCACTGGGAGACGGCCAGCCGCCGGGCACTGGGAGACGCCAGCCGGACACTGGGAGACGGCCAGCCGGGCACTGGGAGACGGCCAGCCGGGCACTGGGAGACGGCCAGCCGGGCACTGGGAGACGGCCAGCCGGGCACTGGGAGACGGCCAGCCGGGCACTGGGAGACGGCCGGCCAGCCGGGCACTGGGAGACGGCCGGCCAGCCGGGCACTGGGAGACGGCCAGCCGGGTACTGGGAGACGGCCGGCCGGGCACTGGGAGACGGCCAGCCGGGCACTGGGAGATGGCCAGCCGGACACTGGGAGACGGCCGGCCGGACACTGGGAGACGGCCGGCCGGGCACTGGGAGACGGCCGGCCGGGCACTGGGAGACGGCCAGCCGGCCAACCAGCCGGCAGTTGGCTGCCCACTCTGACCGGCACGGGGTCCAGTGGCGCAGGTGGAGCGCGACCTTGGTGATGGGTCTAGTACCGGACACGGTGCCTGTTACCGGGATCGTCTCGCTCCCGTGGACTGGGTCCGTCCCAGGATACGGTGTCATACCGCCGGAGATGGTAGCGCCCTATGTTTGGAGACAACCCCACACCACCAGAGATGATGCTCAATATCAGGGGTGGCTCCCCATTCCGACGCTGTCAGGGTCCTAGGAAGTTTTGAATCGGTTTTTGCCATGCAAAGAAAGTCGAAGAGGCAATGCTTCAACCTCACCAAAATATGGGTGGGAATAAAACCCAACGAGTTTTTCCGAAGTACCTTCCATCCCTCGCGTCAAAATGTGCCCAGGTTTTTCAGAGCCAACACGGAATCGTTCTGCAATTTTTGGTTGAAATACTTCCCCCAGTTTCGTGCCAGTTCCCGGAACAATTACATCACATTGGGGATTACCTTTGGCAAACTTGCGACTACCTTCTAAAAAAACTGCGTAATTTCATAGCTTGTCGTCTTATGGTGACTCTAAATAAAGATAAAGATATAAAAGATCAGTGCAACTATGAGCCACAAGGGCCCTTCTTGGTTCCACTCTGGACACTCAACCAGTTGTCCACCAAATCTGTCGATCAGCCCTCCCTGGAATACTGAAAAGTAGGCCCTCTATTCGTATAATGATTGTCTATGCTGTTTTTAAAGATGTTCAATGTGCTGCTACTGACAATGGTTTCTGGCATCCGGTTCCAGTTTCCATTATCCTATTGGTGAAGAAAGACTGTCCTAACCTTGTCCTGCTGTGGTTAACTTTAATTTTGAATTGATGACCTTTAATTACATCATTTCTGCTAAATGTAAACATTTCACTGAGTTATCCCTTCTCCAGACCATGGACAAATTTAAAGACCTCAATGAGATCTCCTTTCACCTTTTTATATCTAAGTGGAAACATATTCAATTTCTTCAATCTTCCCTCATATGCCAGGCTGCTTATGCTATTAACCATTTTTGTAGCCGTCTTTGTACTCTCTAAAAGTCAACAATCTTTTCATGATGCATGACGTAAATGCTTGACATTCGATGTACTATGGTAAGCGGCAACTACTCTGGTATTCCCGCACCTGCCATTGGTATATGCAAGACAAGTTGAGGTCATTGGCTCGAGTTGGCGTGGGATAGCGCTGTATGGTTCGTAGATAATCTGGGATTATTTTAGCCCTTGAATTCCAGTCAGTCTCTGTCATTGCAGCCGGAGTGCACGAAAATGATGGTTCTGGGAAAACCTACAGATTTTCTGCCGTAGTCTCATTAAGATCTGATCGGTGTTCATCTGACCGAAGCCACAGATCATCGAAATGTAGCATATGCAAATTTGTTAGAACTGCAAAGCAACAGGAAACTTTGTGACGAAACTGACAAATTCATAGCTGATTATACTTGATTACATGCCACATATTACATCGCTTGGTACAGGTCACATCACATTTCACTTGGCTACAGGTCACAGATGAACTCTATAAGAGGTGCTAGATGACTCACGAGTCACAAATGGTCACCTATCGCATCACTTGGGTGCAGGTCACCGATAAATTAAGATAAAGAGCGACCGACCATGCAAGTAGTGTCATATTTCCGGGACGATCAAGCACGTTGTGCCATATCCCGAGGACGCTGCATCTTCCGAGTTTGTTTGGCGCCTCAGCAGCGTCAACCATTAGTGTTTAGCCATGGATCTCGAAGGAATTTTCGGCAACGCTCATTTACCAACATCTACATTTTGTCTTTAACAGTTTCAGGTAGAATGTATTGAGATTACCACTGATTTATACCGGACGCAATTAATTAACAACCAACACCAGCCAGAAAACCGACATTTCTACCATTGTATAAGCACAAGATAACACTTCTTACGTTTATTTTGCTAAATTTGTCATAACCTGATGTACTCAGGCCAGTATACGTATTTCGCACAAAGCGACATACCGATACGAAATATAACTGTATACTATATAACTGCTCAAAATTATTCCGATGTAGTCAAATGAATATTAAATACCATAAACTGAACATATTTGTATCGCTAGGCTTCTTCAGCTCAAGTTCAATGACTTGAGCTGAAGAAGACCAGTACAGACAAAGTGTATTCACTCTACCGTATTTAATATTTAATTGACTACTTTGGAATTATTTTAAGCGTGTGGTTGCACTAGGGATCAGATACAACAATACTGCTGAATTTAGTAATGCGGACTCTCATTGCAAAGCGATCTGGACTTCGTACACTACTTAAATACCTCAAGAGCAAAACAAAAAAGATAAGTGATGGGATAATTTTCACACCTCATAGGATGCTTGTGAGGCTTTCGCCGATCTTTTCTTCATTCAATTACTTCATTGAAAATCATGTAAACATTTAGTCTGACGGCGCTTCCTGCTGGGCATGCTTTTGTCATCAATAGCAAAGGCTTTACATTATGTGGCACGCAATTGTTATTAATGGTTCGATACGGCCAACTAACTGCTTCAGCACTTCTTGGGAAGGTTGTTTTGCAGCGTTATATGCTCCCTGTTATCGTTCATTACCAGCACCCACGCATCAGAGGCACAGTTGCACCATGGGGAAGAGGAAGTAATATGCACACGAATATTCGTAAGGGTTTATTTTCGACGATTTTCATTGTTCCCGCATTAGTAGTTGAATGTCATAAGCTAGCCAATTTTAATCGAGTATGTATTTCCCAAGGTGAATTCGTCTCCCGCCTAGCAATTTCCCACGGGAAATCGACGCTGCACATATGCAGTGCCTCTCCTGGAAGATAAGCTTTCGTTCGAGGTTCACACATTTAATGATTCCCGACATTTTTGCATCCGAAGTGCAACTTGGGCTTACCATCGTTGCCGACATGTCTGTTTGCAAACGGTATCAGGTATGAAGGTCGCCACGGATTTATGGGAGAGATGGTGAACAGAGGGGCTTTAGGTCAATATTTTCAATGCAACGCTATGCTACATTCCACGAAGTACTTAGGGCTTTCCCCCATCCTTCACCATTACAGTGACCCTGAAATCGGCACAAAGCCCGGTAAGCTGTCTACGCTTTCCAATGATGGGTTTTCTATGTCTCCAGATATATATAAGTAGAGAGGAAATCCCCCGTCCCATCACCCCAGGTTTGGTGCCATGGTTGGAGCCCCAATAATTGGTGTGCTAATCACTCATGGTGACTTTGCCGTGATATTCGCACGCACGCATTTTATACTTAACAATACACAATTTGGTTGATTAACTGCTTCTATTTTTAGTAGCAAGTGCGCTGCATCTGCTTTCATCGAGACATCGGTAATTGAGATAATCAGTATCTAAGCTAGCACCACTTTGATATCCTACCCTTTTTACTGTAATAACCATCGCAATGCGATCGAAATCGCATCACGTATATGGGCAAGGTGCCGCACGTTTCTTTTCGCAGTTGGACATTCCGCTTACTCACTGTTTGTTCAGCCCGTAGTCGGGAAGCATGCTCGTCTGACCACATTGCTAGTTAGGGGCGCGGTCCGGGGAGCGGTAGTCTGTCCGAGCGGTCCGGGGAGCGGTAGTCTGGTGTTTGTCTGGCGTTTGACCGTCGCAAACCAGCTGTGCTGCCGGAGTTTTCGTCAGACCGGAATGCCCGCCCACCGGTGCACGATGGCTGATAACGGGTCACGGCCACGGCGCAGGCGCGCCTCGTGTCGGCCTTTGACGCGGGCGCAGCGCCGAAACCGGTCACATTCCCGACGAACGGAAACGCCGCCGTCGGCAGTGCCACTGAGAATCCGACGGTGTGTGGGGGTGGGGCGTGTGTGTGAGTGAGGCGCGTGGGGATGAGGCGTGTGGGGTGAGGCGGGTGGGAGGTGGGGCGTATGTGTGCGGTGGAGGCGTGTGCGTGTGGAGGAGGCGTGTGTGTGGGAGGCGGAGGAGGCGTGTGTGGGGGAGGCGGGTGGGGGGTGAGGCGTGTGTGTGGGGTTGGTGGGTGAAACGTGGAGTGAGGCGTGTAGGATAAATCTGCTTTGGATATCGTGGTGCATTCCACACCACGCCAACGAAGTCCTTGTGAGCACACCACATCCCGAAGTCAAATTATTGCACTTCTAGGCTCCGGTGTGCAATTTAAAACGAAACTATGTTGGTTGGCGCTCTTTGCACGTTGGCACCGTGCCAGCGAGAGTGTGCGCATCGGTGCAGATAAAGTGTGATTAAGGAATCCATTCATTAACCGCGCGCCTCCACTGCTGCGACTGGGCGCGCCTCCACTGCTGCGACTGGGCACCACTGAGCGGCAAACTATGAAAAATGGAACATATTTTCAGGAACAACGTCTAGTCGAGTACGCATATTAACGTGAAATTAAACGATTCTTGAACGTCACCTTTGAGCAATTAACCAAGCCGCACCAAAACTTGAAGATAGTTTGTTCTGCAGGAATCAAATGCCGACTACCTACCGGACAGATGAAAACGTCTGCGAACTATTATTCGTGTATATGATAGCTATATAATGTACGCAAGCGATACGCCCCAAAACCACTAAAACTAACCAATTATTATTCGTGTATACGTCGCATCGAAAGGAGCCGTGGCAAACTGCTTCCCGTCGCTCGCTACAACCGGACTACTTCGAGCTTACTCATGACGCAGTTTTTCGGCCGATCAATGCACAACGCGCACTCAAATCCACAAAAGTAGTGCAGCAATTCAGATATCCACGCAAAGGTTGTCGGCTTCGTCAGCAGTGCTACATTTGTGTCACCAAAGCCGCACCGCACACACCAAGGAGCATCGGAACAGCACAGGTGACAGGAGTACGAACGAAGGAGCACCGGAACAACAAAGGTGACAGGGAGCACCTGAACAGCACAGGCGATAACGAGCACTGGAACAACAAAAACGAAGGGGCGCCGGGACAACACAGGCGCCAACGAACACCTGAATAATGCAGGCGATAATGAGATGGCAAACGCCTTCTGTTTTTCTAATGTTTGCTCATACCGGGGTGTTTCTCGGCATTTTGCAAGCAAATTAGGCATTGCTTTCCTCTAGATCTATGGATGATGGAAATGAAGTTCAAGGAGCATTCTATTACGGCATCACCAGTCTGGTTAATACACAATTATTTGTGCCCGTGCTTAGATGTAAAATGAATTTCGAGCCGTATTTGATCGTAACTTGATACTTTTCTTTGCAGTGCTGGCACCTGTTCGTGCCTTCGCCCCAACCTTCGTGCTGATGTGTATTGTCGAAACCCACCTGCCGTGGCTTCTCATTTGCGACATCAAAAGCACACATACAATAAAGTTTGCACTCGTTAGCTTCGCGAGGAGCCTACTGAGAGTAAGGCGACAATCTTGAAATTGGATAGATGTGACCGACATTCTGTGTCAGATCACTGCTTGTATGCAAAAAGAAAGTTGGCAGCACTGAACAGAAAGTAGTGCTGACGTTTGGGCATTGAGCCTTTTTCAGGGCGAGCCTGGCACGAAGTACGTTTTAGCCGAAGCCTCGGCACTGGGCTCTTTTCAAAAACGCCAATTTGTCTAGTATAGAAGCAGTAATTTGCTACGGTGTGCCGATCACTTCCATCCAGTTTCGAGTTGACACCCATCAGACGCATTGACACACCACCCACCATCACCACCTCCGCCGTCGCCAACAACAGCATTAACATCACCAACAGCAACATCAACAACAGCAGCGGCAATAACAACAACAGCAACAGCAACATCAACAACAGTAGTGGCAGCAGCATCAACAACAACAATAATAACAGCAACAACAGCAACAACAACAACAGCACACCACCAGAGACGCACCACAAGTAATTTATCGACGACACAGCGAACATTCGGAGCCACAAGCTACCCCTGAGCTGCGACTGGAAGGCGGCCGGTGTGTGTTGTTGATGTGCACGTCGACAAGTATCCGCGCATTCTGGCGACATGACCAACAAGGGGTCGACGCGCACTCTGGCAATTCTCCGCACATTCTGGCCACATGACTGCGGGGTCATAAATTTTGTTTTGGTAGATACCCTCCCTGGATTCTGAGACATCTGAAATGTTTGTTTTTGTTCAGTGGTATCCAGAGTGTATATTATGATCGTACACTGGCGAATCTAGCCCACCGGTTTGGGGGGGGCAACTTTCGGATTTTGTCGTCAGCCCCCGCCCCTCCCCCAATGGCGTGCCTAGGATTTGCATGAAAGTTAGGATGGATTTGGAGGGTGCCCACCCTGTCATTATTTTTGGTTTAATAGCAATGCTGGCAAATGCACTGTATTGCCAGAATTATTTTGACTTATGCCAAATTATTTTGGCTTCAACAGGCTTACCTTTGTTCAAGTTAAAAAAAAAGTATCTAAAAGTTGTCAATCTGTTGCATGGTAAGCTAGAACCATTAAACCGGTTGCACAATTGTTGTATCCCCGCTCTTTCCACAGCGCAAAAACCCTGACCTGATCTTTACATGGCCACATTAGCAGCTGTCTCCAAGATACTAACTTCTTCCTTGAAGTAACAGCAAGCAAGCTGATCTCGGTCTCACTAGGGTGGTGCAACTCTGGATCTCAGCAGGCAGAGGCTGGGCTGGGGCCGACTTCTGGTACAGGCGGAAGATCGAGACAAGAGGTTTGAGGCAGAAACTACCCCCTCACGGGAAGGTTGAGATGGAGAATCCAGACTGAAAATAAGGACAGACATATATTTAAGTATGCACCTTTGAATTCACAACATTTTATTCCTAGACATCTTAGTTTAGACAATTATCTTGCCACAACAAGAACAACAAAGTTTTTCATCTACCAAAATACCCCTTTTGATTATCAATTCATGATTATATCTCCAATGGGAGGTTAGGCTAGCTTAGCCTGGAGGAGGGTGAAATCTGCCAACCCCTTCGGTTTTTCGCATATAACTCAAGATTTTACCGGCCGATTTACGCCATTCCTTGCGTACCTGCTTAGAAATGGCCGGCGCATTGTTTAAAGCAGACGTGTTCCGTCCAGTGTTCACGAGTCGGCACGACTCAATGTGTTCTCGACGTGTTCCGTCCAGTGTTCACGAGTCGGCACGACTCGATGTGTTCTCGATGTGTTCCGTCCAGTGTTCACGAGTCGGCACGGCTCGATGTGTTCTCGACGTGTTCCGTCCAGTGTTCACGAGTCAGCACGGCTCGATGTCCACCACTCGACTTCACCTCGCCCTTATCAGACAGGACCTATCTATCGCGGTCGAAACGCCACTTGGCGCGGCGCCGATGGGAATCCCAGAAGTTTGGTCGGAAGGTGCTGAACGTGCTGCGCCACGTCCGCCGTGTGCGCCACGTCGGGCAGATTGTGTGCGACGAGTCGTGTTGCCAAAAGGCCTGTGTTGCGGTTACGCTGCGCTACACGCAGCGTGACTTGCATTATGATCATGTAACACGAGGTCCACTGTGATGAGTATGCGATGCCAGGTGGACTATGATTATGTGATGCGAGATCCACCATAATGATTCTGTGATGCGAAGTGCACAGTGATGATTATGTGATGCGAGGTACACCATGCTGAGCATTGGCGCGATGTGTGCCGAAATGAACTTGGCACACATGTCGGGCGAGATAGCGTGGGCTTGGCTGGTGTTTTTAATCCAATTTGCAGTGTTCTTTGATCTTCAACCTATGACTCGCTGGCATCTCTGATGTCACTGTTCTGAATGAAAACTGAACATGATATCTGTTGATATCTGTTGATGGCTGATATGCTACATGAAATGTTGCTCCTTTTGGATGGTGATACTATTGGATAGTTCTGCCAAGCTGTCTGCCAGATGTATGTGTCATTGCGTCGCATCTACGTATGTGGCACTTCTAAAAAGTGGAAATTCGATGGCCCATACATGTTTTTCTTTCTTTTTAAAGTCGAACACGTCCTTATGACAAAAACAGCCCAAAGTGAAAAAAAAAAGTTTCTATCGATGCACATAGCTAGTGTGTAGTGTTGTGTGTCGTGTAGTGTAGTGTAGTGAAGTCACCTCCACACCGCCGTTGTGCGGCCCGTGTAGTGTCGTGTGTCGTGTAGTGTCGTGTAGTGTCGTGTAGTGTAGTGTAGTGTGGTGTAGTGTAGTCACCTCCACACCGCCGTTGTGCGGCCCGTGTAGTGTCGTGTGTCGTGTAGTGTCGTGTGTCGTGTAGTGTCGTGTGTCGTGTAGTGTCGTGTGTCGTGTAGTGTCGTGTGTCGTGTAGTGTCGTGTGTCGTGTAGTGTCGTGTGTCGTGTAGTGTCGTGTGTCGTGTGTGTGTGTGGTGTAGTGTAGTCGTGTACCGTCCACACCGCCGTTGTGCGGCCCGTGTAGTGTCGTGTGTCGTGTAGTGTAGTGTAGTATAGTGTAGTGTAGTCACCTCCACACCGCCGTTGTGCGGCTCGTGTAGTGTCGTAAGTCGTTCCACGGGTGTCGGTGTCGCCCATTAGTCCTCGGCTGCTGGCGTATGTGGTGCCGCAGGCGTGCACGTGCGTGTGGTCGTGGGTCTGTCATTACAGGGCGCCTGCTATACCGAGGACGATGCGATGCGATGCGGGATGCGGAGGCCGATGCGAGATGCGGGCCGATTTCTATTCGCAGTTGCTTGGATCCGTGGAACTTGTGTTCGAGAATTGCGTAATTGGGCAATTCGAAGTTGGTGGACGCATGAGGCACCCCTGCAGAACAAAAAAAAATGCTACGGACGTTCAAAGGGACTAAAGTGTAACTTTTGAAGGACATTGGATTCCTTTACGGCGCCTTGGACTGCTGGGTCACACACATAGCGTCGCTAACCTCTCGCGCCGGTCGCACACACGTGAACTCTGTGGTCGCCACGATGTGGACTCTGTGGACTCTGTGGACGCGGGTGGAGTCTGTGGTCGCCAGTCCTCTCATTGTCCCGGGATCGACACGTTCGTGCCCGGTTCGACTGACGAAGCTGTGGGCGCTACATAGCCCATGCAGTTGATGCGCCGCTAAACCACAACAACAAATTCCTAATGCCTTCAACAATTTCTTTTCAGCCATTGGCTACAAGTTAGAAAGGAATATCACTATTTCTAACAAAGACCCAATAGAATATATTGCAGGGCATGACTATGCTAATTGGGAACAAGAAATGCATACCAATGAAATCCAAGTCGGAACAATTATAAAGTCACTGAAGACTGTTGGAGGAGGGGCTAATGGCATCAGCACAAAAACTCTCTTACTGACATATACAAATATCCTGACACAAATCACCACTTCTTTAACCTCTGTCGCAGAAGTGGAGTTTTTCCTAAACAACTAAAACAAACCATAGTTATCCCCATTTTTGAATCAGGAGAATTGAACAAATTCACAAATTATAGGCCAATTTCGATGCTTTTAGTATTTTCAAAAATCTTTGAAAAAAAATGGTGTATTCTGATCTCTTATCTTATCTGGAGCTGAATAATATACTCAGTACTCTCCAATTTGGATTTATAAAAAAAAAACATAGCACCTACATGTCGATTGCTCACATGTATGACCAAATTACAACATCTTTGGAAAAGAAAGAACTTGCATGTGGTCTCTATATTGACTTGAAAAAAAAACCTTTGATGCTGTGAGCATTGACATTCTACTTTTAAAAAATACAACATATTTGCATATCAGGAACTCTACTCATGATGTCGCATTCTTATTTTAAAAATCGTTATCAGCAAACTAAAATTAATGATGTAGTCTCAGATGCAGAGTGCATTATTACGGGAGTTCTACAAGGCTCCATACTCTGTCCACTACTCTTCCTTATATGCATTAATGATTTGGGTAATTCTTTAGATGGAACATTCTATTTATTTGGTGATGATGCTGCTGTTATGATCAAAGCTACGAATATTGAGAAGTTACAAATTAAAGTCAATGCCAATGTATCAGGATTGACTGAATGGTTTCAGGCTAATAGATTTTCACTGAATGTCAACAAAACAAACAACCAAATTTATTCCATTATGCCTTGTGCTGACTTAAACATAGCAATACATTCTCAAATAGTTCATAAGGAACAGCAAATCACATATCTTAGAGTAATAGTTGAAAAATTAACATGGAAGTTTCACATCACATATGTTGCTGCAAAAACTAGCAGAACTCTAGAAATAATGGGAAGAGCAAAATTCTTTATCACAAGTCGTAAATTGAAATATCTCTATAATACTTTGATTCATCCATATTTCAATTATTGTGCATTAATATGGGGAAACAATTTTCCAACACGATTAGACAGAATTGTTAAAATACAAAAGAAGGGCATTACGAATCATAAATAAGTAGCGCTATTCATATCCTACAAATGAATTATTTGTCAAATAACATATTGAAGTTCCCTCATATTGTACAGGAACAGAACATACTACTTACTGCTTCACAGATTCTTTAATTAAACATTACCAATCACTATAATGAATATGTTCAAATACTCATCATTAAATTATTAAGTAACTTAAGGGATGTTGATCATTTCTATGCACCCTTTTCAACCAAAGCCTATAGACTTCATTCCATACCATTTATAGCACCAAGAACTTGGAATACTATCATTGGTACAAAATTTCCTTCCTGTAATCATGTACCTATTAAGAAAGAAGATATAAAAATAGTTATCGGAGCATATTTTATTGACTTATGCATCATAAACTAAATGGTTAGTAAAATTAACAATTTCTCATTACAAAAAGGAGAAACTATATGTAGGTTGATATTATATGTATGTATATTTGTATGTATGTGTGAGTGTATGTGCTTATGTATGTGAAGTAAGTTTAGGTGCACATGTTTCATGTGTGTGGATATGCTGTGACACTGTCACTCAGATTTGTGTGATAGTGCACATGAATGTACACTTTTCCCCTCATAACACTTCACTTTGTGGCTCCAGGAGTTCCTTGGCGTTACTAGCTCGCTACCTAGCTGAGGTGCTCCTGGGGTTACTTCTACTAATAACTGGTGGTGGCCTATCTGCAAAAAAGACAAATAAAAAGATGCAAATAGTTATAGTGAACTGTAGGCATGAAGAGAAATGACATGTGTATTGGCATCCTGAGGCATTCCTAAGCTGGCTGTCCAAACTTTTGAATAGTTGGCGATAGGAAAGCCCAATAGCAATCGAGCCTGTAACAGTGCGTGTAGCCAAATAGGATAGACTACTGCATACGAAACAGGGGTCGACATGAAAAAAAATGTAAAAACGCCAACGAACAAAAAAGACAAATAACAACGCAGGTTGCGGGGTACGATATCACGGGTTCGCGCTCAAGAGCCCGACACCCAGCCGACTGAGATACCATGGCCAGGCGCACTACGTGATGCTGTTTGGCTGATGAATAAGCGTGCGGAACGTCTGAAGGAAAGGAGCAGGCACACGTAGTGCCTAGCATCAGCTAATGACATCCCTGACGTCGGTGTAAACTCTGCCGCACGAGACCAGTGACTCCAGCATGTAAACTGTCAGCATTACGCTGGACGTCGACAACATGATGGTGCAGCTTCCCCGGACCTCGTCTCCCTTTGTGCACTTTTCGAGACCTCGTCTCCCTTTGTGCACTTTTCCAGACCTCGTCTCCCTTTGCGCACTTTTCCCGACCTCGTCTCTCTTCGTGCACCTTCTGCAGACCTCGCATCTCTTCGTGCACCTTCTTCGGACCTCATATTTCTTCGTGCACTTTCCTCGAACCTCATCTCTCTCCGTGCACTGTCTCCGGACTTTACACAAAACTCCAACAGCACTCCACGAATGCATCCCTAATGTAGGAGTGCTCGCGGGACTGTCTGATCCGGATCGACCAGGAAAATGAGCCATAAAAACCACCCTTAAATAGCTCAACACTATTTACGTCACTGTCCTGACACGGCCGATTTCGCACCACTGGGTGGCCCGACGTTGATGACGTCACTATCTGCACCCGGCCGCTCCACGCATCCCTCGGCGGCCCGACGTTGATGACGTCACTATCTGCACCCGGCCGCTCCACGCATCCCTCGGCGGCCCGACACTCATGACGTCACTATCTTCACCCGGCCGCTCCACGCATCCCTCGGCGGCCCGACACTCATGACGTCACTATCTGCACCCGGCCGCTCCACGCATCCCTCGGCGGCCCGACACTCATGACGTCACTATCTGCACCCGGCCGCTCCACGCATCCTCGGCGGCCCGACGTTGATGACGTCACTATCTCACCCGGCCGCTCCACGCATCCCTCGGCGGCCCGACACTCATGACGTCACTATCTTCACCCGGCCGCTCCACGCATCCCTCGGCGGCCCGACACTCATGACGTCACTATCTCACCGGCCGCTCCACGCATCCTCAGCGGCCCGACGCTATGACGTCACTATCTGCACCCGGCCGCTCCACGCATCCCTCAGCGGCCCGACGTTGATGACGTCACTATCTTGCACCCGGCCGCTCCACGCATCCCTCGGCGGCCCGACGTTGATGACGTCACTATCCACCCGGCCGCTCCACGCATCCCTCGGCGGCCCGACACGTCACTATCTGCACCCGGCCGCTCCACGTATCCCTCGGCGGCCCGACTATGACGTCACTATCTTCACCCGGCCGCTCCACGCATCCCTCGGCGGCCCGACGTTATGACGTCACTATCTGCACCCGGCCGCTCCACGCATCCCTCGGCGGCCCGACATAACTATGACGTCACTATCTGCACCCGGCCGCTCCACGCATCCCTCGGCGGCCCGACATTATGACGTCACTATCTGCACCCGGCCGCTCCACGCATCCCTCGGCGGCCCGACACTCATGACGTCACTATCTGCACCCGGCCGCTCCACGCATCCCTCGGCGGCCCGACGTTGACGTACCCCCGCCGCTCACGCATCCTCCGGCCCGACGTATGACGTCACTATCTTCACCCGGCCGCTCCACGCATCCCTCGGCGGCCCGACACGTCTCACCCGGCCGCTACGCATCCCTCGTCACGTCACTCTGCACCCGGCCGCTCCACGCATCTCGGCGGCCCGACTTATGACGTTTCATGCACGTCACTCCCATCCTAGCGGCCCGACGTTGATGACGTCACTATCTGCACCCGGCCGCTCCACGCATCCCTCGGCGGCCCGACGTTGATGACGTCACTATCTTCACCCGGCCGCTCCACGCATCCCTCGGCGGCCCGACACTCATGACGTCACTATCTGCACCCGGCCGCTCCACGCATCCCTCGGCGGCCCGACGTTGATGACGTCACTATCTGCACCCGGCCGCTCCACGCATCCCTCGGCGGCCCGACGTTGATGACGTCACTATCTGCACCCGGCCGCTCCACGTATCGACATCCCTCGGCGGCCCGACACTCATGACGTCACTATCTGCACCCGGCCGCTCCACGCATCCCTCGGCGGCCCGACGTTGATGACGTCACTATCTGCACCCGGCCGCTCCACGCATCCCTCGGCGGCCCGACGTTGATGACGTCACTATCTGCACCCGGCCGCTCCACGCATCCCTCGGCGGCCCGACACTCATGACGTCACTATCTTCACCCGGCCGCTCCACGCATCCCTCGGCGGCCCGACGTTGATGACGTCACTATCTTCACCCGGCCGCTCCACGCATCCCTCGGCGGCCCGAACTGATGACGTCACTATCACCGCCTTACGCCCACTCTGACCGGCCTACGATGACGTCACTATCTGCACCCGGCCGCTCCACGCATCCCTCGGCGGCCCGACATTATGACGTCACTATCGCACCCGGCCTCCCTCGGCGGCCCGCGTTTGACGCACTACGTCCCTCGGCGGCCCGACGTTGATGACGTCACTATCTTCACCCGGCCGCTCCACGCATCCCTCAGCGGCCCGACGCTATACGTCACTATCTCACCCGGCCGCTCCACGCATCCCTCGGCGGCCCGACGTTGATGACGTCACTATCTGCACCCGGCCGCTCCACGCATCCCTCGGCGGCCCGACGCTCATGACGTCACTATCTGCACCCGGCCGCTCCACGCATCCCTCGGCGGCCCGACACTCATGACGTCACTATCTTCACCCGGCCGCTCCACGCATCCCTCGGCGGCCCGACGTTGATGACGTCACTATCTGCACCCGGCCGCTCCACGCATCCCTCGGCGGCCCGACGCTCATGACGTCACGCCCGCTCCCGGCGTGGCATTGACCACGCACGATTGAGCGGACCGTTACGTTTTGGTCGTCACGATCGTTACGGTGGCGTTCGCCGGCCGTCTGCCGGGCATGTCGCCAGGGACGAGGGAAGGAGGGGTGGGCTCTCCACTGCCTTTGGAAGTTGTCCTCACTGGGCCCGCCTTGAGCCCCTTGTATGCTCACTTGTCCGCCATGCAATACCTTCTATTTAGCGGATTTCAGATTTCGCTGATCGGGACGAACGAACATAGCAACGAACTTTGCTCAGTGTCGCACAAGCGCTTTCTTGTATAAAAAGGCAGCACTCATGTAGTCACGGTCCACGCTGACAGTAATGAAAACTGAAGTGTTCTGGTAGGCGCGGGCGAGTGGACCTTTAACTATGTGTTGACCTACCCTCCTATGGCAGCGGTGTCATGAGTGGTGAGGCGGAACCCACGCGGCCCGAAACTGGCTGTTGACGGGGCACGCCGTCAGGGGGAATTTGAAGAAAAAAATTCGTCCGCAGCATGACACAGGAGTAATTATCCTGAACTATCAGCCCTGTGAGGTGCATTTTAAGCTCGCTGAGAAAAATAATATGTGATTATGAGTGTGCGCATGCTAATATATGCTCTGCTGCAGTCCATACAAAGCCCTAAGATAGCGCAATTAGCAGTGTTGATGACTAAGAATAGTTTCTATACCGGGGCGTCTTTGCCTCCAGCTTCTACATCTGGCCAACGCCGGGTGCGCATAAACAGTTGCTATCCCAGAGGAGTTGGGTCGTGGACGTGTCCTATCCCAGGTGTGGTCTGCACCCCAGGATGTCTTTCCCAGGCGTCTGCACCCCAGGATTTTTTCTCCCAGGTGTGGTCTGCACCCCAGGATGTCCTCTCCCAGGTGTGGTCTGCACCCCAGGATGTCCTCTCCCAGGTGTGGTCTGCACCCCAGGATGTCCTCTCCCAGGTGTGGTCTGCACCCCAGGATGTCCTCTCCCAGGTGGGTCTGCACCCCAGGATGTCCTCTCCCAGGTGTGGTCTGCACCCCAGGATGTTCTCCCCCAGGTGTGGTCCGCACCCCAGGATGTCCTCTCCCAGGTGGGGTCTGCACCCCAGGATGTTCTCCCCCAGGTGTGGTCTGCACCCCAGGATGTCCTCTCCCAGGTGTGGTCTGCACCCCAGGATGTCCTCTCCCAGGTGTGGTCTGCACCCCAGGATGTCCTCTCCCAGGTGTGGTCTGCACCCCAGGATGTCCTCTCCCAGGTGTGGTCTGCACCCCAGGATGTGGTCTGCACCCCAGGATGTCCTCTCCCAGGTGTGGTCTGCACCCCAGGATGTTCTCTCCCAGGTGTGGTCTGCACCCCAGGATGTCCTCTCCCAGGTGTGGTCTGCACCCCAGGATGTCCTCTCCCAGGTGTGGTCTGCACCCCAGGATGTCCTCTCCCAGGTGTGGTCTGCACCCCAGGATGTCCTCTCCCAGGTGTGGGTCTGCACCCCAGGATGTCCTCTCCCAGGTGTGGTCTGCACCCCAGGATGTCCTCTCCCAGGTGTGGTCTGCACCCCAGGATGTCCTCTCCCAGGTGTGGTCTGCACCCCAGGATGTTCTCTCCCAGGTGTGGTCTGCACCCCAGGATGTCCTCTCCCAGGTGTGGTCTGCACCCCAGGATGTTCTCTCCCAGGTGTGGTCTGCACCCCAGGATGTCCTCTCCCAGGTGGGGTCTGCACCCCACCTCGGCGGTGGCGACGCTCCTTGTGTATGCCACGCAGTCTTCACCAATGAATATGGAGCACAAAATGCTGGTGGAAATGTCGGCTCGCCACTGAGCTGAAGTAGTCCCTGCCTATTTACAATTAATGTCTGATCATGCATGACACCGCGCTAAGCAGACACACATATCGGATAATCGCACAGCAGCGCACCTGTCTGGC
Organism: Imbricaverruca yamaguchii; assembly: GCA_034440575.1. NCBI lineage: Eukaryota > Metazoa > Arthropoda > Thecostraca > Neoverrucidae > Imbricaverruca > Imbricaverruca yamaguchii. The sequence continues at coordinate 55,038 of JAOTOL010000708.1, read as the reverse complement.
CTCATGTGAACATTTTCCATCAATGTGGAAGCATTTCGCTGGCCATCTATAGTCTAAGGAAGGTCAAAATACATTGAGAACCTCGATGAAGCCTGGCTCTTACTATGTACTTGTTTCCCAACAGAGCGATCCGTGCCATCAGTCGGTGACCTTAGACCGAAGAGTTTCCCGGAAGCCTCGGTTACGAAACATTCGGACCGACACAGATCTCAGAGGTGAGTGCATCTAATAGCCAAGTGACGTCTTGCAGCCTGTCTATCTCGCAGCCTGACTGCCTGTCTGTATGTCTGTCTGTCTGTCTGTCTGTCTGTCTGTCTGTCTGTCTGTCTGTCTGTCTGTCTGTCTGTCTGTCTGTCTGTCTGTCTGTCTGTCTGTCTGTCTGTCTGTCTGTCTGTCTGTCTGTCTGTCTGTCTGTCTGTCTGTCTGTCTGTCTGTCTGTCTGTCTGTCTGTCTATCTGTCTGTTTGTCTGTCTGTCTGATGTCTGTCTGTCTGTCTGTCTGCTTGTCTTATGCCTTCCTTCCCGTCTGTCTGTCTATCTGTCAAACACCCCCTCTCTATCTGTCATGGATTCAATATATCAAACTGCATTTCCCGATACCCATTGCTTCTCATTGCCTGGTCAGTATTCGCTTTTTAGACTTAAGCATTCAGTTAGTCGGTGCACATCTGCGCCCAGTTTTATAAGGCCCTGCCACGTCGGCAGTGTGCTTAGCAGATTCAGGAAATTTGACATCGTGCATCAAATTTTGAGATACGTGCACGTCATTTGGCTCTGGTGCAAGCATTTCAACAACATCGAAACCAGTTATGACAGAAGCGCATCCACTCTCCGTGAGATTTTGTCCAAACTGATTTCGCCGTTTCCATTAAATGAAGCTTCACCGCAGACCATGAAGCATGCATTTTACAACTGAATACATTTCGTCGATCTTGCGAAATCTGTTCAGATGTCTATAGATAATGTGAACTTCACCAAATCTACACGAAAAGCTGCAGGATAATAACTGCATAACACAGCGTGATGGTTTCACTTACAGAAAACGTCAGTTTGGCCTTCAACCAGTGTCCCAGTGCAACGTCCGCCGGAAATATCTGCCCCAGACACAGTTTGATCTTAAGACAGTCTTTCAGTCTGACCTTCAGCCGTCATCCCAACCGGACTTGTAGTCGGTCTCAAGCTGATGCGTAGCCTGTGTCCCAGTCTGAACTGCCGGTGTCTCAGTCTGACATCCAGCCGGTGTCCTAGTCTGACCTCCAGCCTGTGTCCCAGACTGACCTTCAGTCGGTGTCTCAGTCTGACCTGCCGGTGTCCCAGTCTGACCTTTAGCCGGTGTCCCAGTCTGACCTTCAGCCGATGTCCCAGTCTGACCTCCAGCCGGTGTCTCAGTCTGACCCCCAGCCTTTGTCCCAGTCTGACCTGCAGCCGCCAAGTCTAACCTCCAGCCAGTGCACTCGCTGGACCACTGCAGTAGTCCGGTCGGACGTTGACGGGCACCCCTCCAGCCGGTGTCCCAGTCTGACCTTCAGCCAGTGCCCCAGTCGGACCTTCAGCTGGTGTCGCAGTCTGATCTTCAGCCGGTGTCCCAGACTCACCTTCAGTCTGACCTTCAGCCGGTGTCGCAGTCTGACCTTCAGTCGGTGTCCCAGTCTGAACCCCAGCCGGTGTCCCAGTCTAACCCCCAGCCGGTGTCAGTCTGACCTGGCGATGTCCCAGTCTGACCCCCAGCCGGTGGTCCCAGTCTGACCCCCAGCCTGTGTCCCAGTCCAACCCCCAGCCAGTGTCCCAGTCCAACCCCCAGCCAGTGTCCCAGTCTGACCCCCAGCCGGTGTCCCAGTCTGACCCCCAGCCGGTGGTCCGGTCGGACGTTGCCGGGCGCCACTGGCGGCCGATCGTTCGGACCCGGTGACTCCCACACCGACTAAATCGGGCCGGCACCGTTGTCTTCCGGACGGTCGCCGGCGCCGCCTGCCCCCCCCCTACCTCCACCTTCCCCGGCTCGCTGTGTTGACAACAGCACCGCCGGTCCCCGCCCCTACCCCTACCTGTGTTGACAGCAGTGCCGCTTGCCCTGTGTCGGTATGCTTCGATATTGAGTAGACGTGCTCGGTCTGTCGACTACAGTCACAGGGTCCGCTGTGGGGTGGCTGTCCGCTGTGGTATTGATGTCCGCTGAGGTGTGGCTGTCCGCTGTGGTATTGATGTCCGCTGTGGTATTGATGTCCGCTGTGGTATTGATGTCCGCTGTGATATTGATGTCCGCCGTGATATTGATGTCCGCTGTGGGGTGGCTGTCCGCTGTGATATTGATGTCCGCTGTGGGGTGGCTGTTCGCTGTGATACGACTGTCTGCTGCGGGGTGGCTGTCCACTCTGATACGACTGTCCGCTGTGCGGTGGCTGTCCGCCGTGGTATTGATGTCCGCTGTGGGGTGGCTGTCCACTGTGAAACGACTGTCCGCTGTGTGGTGGCTGTCCGCTGTGTGGTGGCTGTCCGCTGTGATACGACTGTCCGCTGTGTGGTGGCTGTCCACTGTGGGGTGGCTGTCCTCTGTGATACGACTGTCTGCTGCGGGGTGGCTGTCCACTGTGATACGACTGTCCGCTGTGTGGTGGCTGTCCGCTGTGCGGTGGCTGTCCGCCGTAGTATTGATGTCCGCTGTGAGGTGGCTGTCCACTGTGAAACGACTGTCCGCTGTGTGGGCTGTCCGTTGCTGTCTGTTGGGGTGGCTGTCCGCTGTGATCGTCCGCTGTGTGGTGGCTGTCCGCCGTGATACGACTGTCCACTGTGTGGTGGCTGTCCGCTGTGTGGTGGCTGTCCGCTGTGTGGTGGCTGTCCGCTGTGATACGACTGTCCGCTGTGTGGTGGCTGTCCACTGTGGGGTGGCTGTCCTCTGTGGTATGGATGTCCGCCGTGGCATGGCTGTCTGACGTTCTTCATATGGAAGCATAGACTATTTTTCATGTCAATAGTTGTTCCTCAGGAGTTTGCTAAGCAGCTCAGGGACAGCCATAGCACAGCGGACAGCCATGCTTTGGGGGTTTATTAAAATTGGACGGGATCTTGGCTGTTGTCATATCAATGGAATTAGTGCAAGGATGCTCGATTCAGAAATGGGTGATAAACTGGTAATATTTCAATTATGATCTCTAAGGAAGTAGCCGGAAAGAAAGCCAACTAAGGGCAAACCAATTGTTTTCCTCTTATCCAAAGGAATCGCATATATTCCCAAGTTCTGTTGTATGAAATATAATCAATTGTCTTTCCAGCTATCATTCTGTGCCACATAGTTAACCACATTTCAGCCGCAAAAGTAACTCAATGCAACGCTCATCGATCCAGCGGCTGGATTTCATTTGCACTTTCATTACACTTGCATTGTCGAATCCTTCTTCAGGAAGCGCCTTGTTTCGTGGAAAGCTCTAATTCACCGGGCGAGTGCGAAGTGCCAGTGACCTCTGTGTCGCAGTCAGTGACCTCTGTGTCGCAGCCAGTGATCTGTACTACCGCCGCGCCGGCGAGCCTTGTGTCGCAGCCAGTGGCCTCTGTGTCGCATCCAGTGGCCTCTGTGTCGCAGCCAGTGGCCTCTGTGTCGCGGTCAGTGGCCTCTGTGTCGCAGTCAGTGGCCTCTGTGTCGCATCCAGTGGCCTCTGTGTCGCAGCCAGTGGCATCTGTGTCGCAGCCAGTGGCCTCTGTGTCGCAGCCAGTGGCCTCTGTGTCGCAGCCAGTGGCCTCTGTGTCGCAGCCAGTGGCCTCTGTGCCGCAGCCAGTGGCCTCTGTGTCGCAGCCAGTGGCCTCTGTGTCGCAGCCAGTGGCCTCTGTGCCGCAGCCAGTGGCCTCTGTGTAGCGGTCAGTGGCCTCTGTGTCGCAGCCAGTGGCCTCTGTGTCGCAGCCAGTGGCCTCTGTGCGCAGCCAGTGGCCTCTGTGCCGCAGCCAGTGGCCTCTGTGTCGCAGCCAGCGGCCTCTGTGTCGCGGTCAGTGGCCTCTGTGTCGCAGCCAGTGGCCTCTGTGTCGCAGCCAGTGGCCTCTGTGCAGCGGTCAGTGGCCTCTGTGTCGCAGCCAGTGATCTCTTTGTTGGAGCCGACGACTTTGTGTATCATCAGTGCCGCCTCTGCAGCGCCGTTGGCCTGTTTGTTCACCCAGTGACGTGGTGTTGCAGCTCGACTGGTGGGAAGTACTGCGCGGAGTCGACTGGCCGCGGCTGGCATCTCACTGCAGCCGCTTCCTGAGGAGAGACCACCCTCGACGGTGGGTGGTGCGCGTGACCCGGCGCTCCTGTGGGCGCTGGCTCGACCAACACTGCCGCCCAGACGAATTGAAGGGGCGCAGATTAATGTCTACTGCAGCCCGACACTTTCCAACCGTGCATCCTCCTCATCTCTGGTGTATCACACCGGTTGAAGCTGTGAACTTTGAAACGCATCCAGTTTAGAAGCGGTCGCGTATCTGGAGCTGCGAACTTCGACGCCGGACATTTGATCGTGTGACCTTTATGAAGCCATTGCGCGGGACATTTCACCCCGTGACCCTTATGCAGCCGCTCCCGTGACTTTCCTGCACATGACAGGTGTTATATTTAGCGTTCGATTTGTCTTCGGGAGCCTCGAGTTCCATCCGGCGGGTGGCGAGAGCGGTTTGGCTGGCCTGCAGAGCACACCCTGGGGACAGGTGCATCTCGACTCCTCCACATCCACTCCACGCCTGGGGTCAGCAGCCTACAAAGCACACCCTGGGGACAGGTGCATCTCGACTCCTCCACCTCCACGCCTGGGGTCAGCAGCCTACAAAGCACACCCTGGGGACAGGTGCATCTCGACTCCTCCACCTCCACTCCACGCCTGGGGTCAGCAGCCTACAAAGCACACCCTGGGGACAGATGCATCAGCTCCTCGACTCCTCCACCTCCACCCCCGGGGTCAGCAGTCTACAAAGCACACCCTGGGGACAGATGCACCAGCTCCTCGACTCCTCCACCTCCACCCCCGGGGTCAGCAGTCTACAAAGCACACCCTGGGGACAGGTGCACCAGCTCCTCGACTCCTCCACCTCCACCCCCGGGGTCAGCAGCCTACAAAGCACACCCTGGGGACATGTGGGTCAAAGGACAGCTAGGTCAGCTCCTCGGCTACTCCACCTCCACCCCCGCGGTCAGCAGCCCGCAGAGCACACCTGGGGACATGTGGATCAGAGGACAGCTAGGTCAGCTTCTCGACTCCTCCATCTCCACCTACGGCGTCGGCAGCCTACAAGGCGCACCCTGGGGACGGGTTCATCAGCTCCTCGACTCCTCCACCTCCACCCCCGGGGTCAGCAGCCTACAAAGCACACCCTGGGGACATGTGGGTCAAAAGACAGCTAGGCCAGCTCCTTGGCTCCTCCACACCCCAGAAACGGTTGCTCGAATGAGCCAGTGTGCCACCGCTCAATGCCCACCGATTTACCGGCGGGTCTCGAATCTTCCTGATAGTGGGACTGGACGCACAGGCGCTGATTTGTCAAGATTATTTGTGGGGAGGGGGAAATACATGAAGGCCATGGGCAAGCCCAAATAGATTAGGGGCACACTCTATAGGGTTACATATGCGAAAATGTACTTTGCTTGGTGGGGGAGCACATCCGACATTGAGGGGGGCACCTGTCCCCTCCAGAAGTATATAGAACTACACGGCTGACTGGACGGCACTGGCCTGGACTGGCCAACTCACAGCTGGAGCAGCGGAAGCTCACAAGCAGGACTTACCTGCCATAGTGGCGACAGAGCACCCTGAGGGGGCGGGGCAGGGCGGGGGCCGGCACCAACTGACCGGGCCATTCTGGGCCGGCCAGCACCGTACTGGGTCGATACACTGTCAGGGCCGGTCGGGACCTGACCGGGTCGGTCAGGGCCAGTCGGGATCTGACCGGGCCAGTCGGGATCTGACCGGGCCAGTCGGGATCTGACCGGGCCCGACACACGGCTAGGGCCGGCCAGGGCCGGTCTGGAGGACCGGCACACCGCCAGCGACATCTTCCGTCACCTATCATGTTGGACCTTCCTCAGCTGGCGTCGGCTTCTCACGCTCAAGGCTGTGAGCCTTCGCACAGCCGGAGCAAAACCGCCCGTCGCCACTGCTCTGCAGCCCACCTGCAAAACAGCCCTGTCGTTTTCAAGCCCGAACAGTTCACTAAACGGCGAATGTCTGACACTTACAGTTCATCATAGCCAAATCCCGCGGCACACGGCGAAGCTTATATATATATATATATATATATATATATATATATATATATATATATATATATATATATACATCTATTTATTTATATTTGTGTGTGTGTGTGTGTGTGGCCTTCAGCGTCTCTGGGCGGAGACGAGCCTGGTGTGGGCGCCAGATGACCGACGCAGTCGATGCGTCCTAAGCTCCAATAACAACGACGGGCCTGGTGGCGTTGGCACACAGTAACGATGTCCCCGCTTTAAGTTAAAACATGGCCAGGCCAGCACTCGACTGCTCGTTAGCTGGTTTTCCGGCTGGCGTCTAACCGACGTCCGGCTGTCGGGCAAGTCCGGTCTTCAGCATACTCGCGACGGGGCCGACCGTCACCAGAGTCAGAGTGCGTGTCGGCGCCGACTCACCGAGTCGGACTTGCCTCGGGCAGCCCGGCTGTGTGTGTGTGTGTGCGCGTGCGCCTAACGCCCCTACACTGTGTGTGTCGTCCGGTGTTGGGATGTTCGCGGGGCGCTGCTTGTGCCGTGCTGCCACGGGCTTGGTGTGGCCCCGACGGCTGCCGGACTAGCCTGCTGCCGGCTGCAGCTCGGTGTCGGTGTCCTCCTGTCGGCTGGTCAGCGGTCAGTTCTGTCCGCGGCATAGTCCACCCGTCTGGCCCACAGTCGGCCAGTCCCACTGGGTATATCCTGCCTGTCGGTCCGTCCGTCCAGCTATCCGCCCATCCATCTATGCACACGCACACACCAGACAATCTGTTCATCTGCCATCTATTCCATCTATCTGTTCATCTGCCCGAATGCCCGTCCGTCTGTTCCCTGTTCTGCTGTTCTTCCTTTAATTCATCCTCACCTCGCCTCGTCCGTCCGTCCGTCCGTCCGTCCGTCTCCTTTTCTGTCTTTTCTTGCATTCATCATTACCTTGCCTCGTTCGTCCGTCTCCTGTTTTCTGTTATTTTCTTCATTCATCCTCACCTCGCCTTGTCCGTTCGTCTCCTGTTCTTCTATCCTTCTCTTCATTCATCCTCACCCCGCGTCGTCCGCCCGTCTCCTTTTCTGTTTTCCTTTCACTTATTCTCACCTAGCCTCGTCCGTTCGTCTCCTGCTCTTCAGACCCTCCTCCCATTGATTCTCGCCTCGTCCGTCCGTACCCTGCTCTTCAGGCCCTCCTACCATTGATCCCCGCCTCGTCCGTCCGTTCGTCCTTCCGTCCGTCTCCTGTTCCTCAGGCCCTCCTCCCATTGATCCCCGCCTCGTCCGTCCGTCCGTCCGTCCGTCCGTCTCTTGTTCTTCAGGCCTTCCTCCCATTGATCCCCGCCTCGTCCGTCCGTCCGTCCGTCCGTTTGTCTCTTGTTCTTCAGGCCTTCCTCCCATTGATCCCCGCCCCGTCCGTCCGTCCGTCCGTCCGTCCGTCCGTCTCTTCGTCCGTCCGTCCGTCCGTCCGTCCGTCCGTCCGTCTCCTGTTCCTCAGGCCCTCCTCCCATTGATTCCCGCCTCGTCCGTCCGTATCCTATTCTTCAGGCCCTGCTCCCATTGATCCCCGCCTCGTCCGTCGTCAGTCCAGCCGCGGTCGTACGGCCACGTGAGCTCGTGCTCGCTCCACCAGGCGACTGGAGTCTTTGACTTCGTTGACGTCAGTGCGGCGGACACGCGTGAGGAGGAGATCGGCGCCTCCATGTCCTCCTTCAACAGCCGCAAGGACTCCGGCATTCGCAGTCGCCGCAGTAGCATTCAGGCAGAGGTGAGCTCGCGCGGCCGTCCACTGCAGGCTCAGCCCCTGGCATGCGATGCCTGCCACGGAAATATCCATGAGGAGAAAAGTTTGATGTGGCTCAATAAAGCAAGATTACTGTGTCGCTAAACTCACCTCCCCCCCCCCTTCCCCGGGACATGCAATCGTCCTCATCCAACTACGGCTTCCTCCACATAACATATATCAGTTTGAAAACAGATACAGGTCGATATATATTGTATATATAATATATAATATATATATAATATATATATATATATATATATATATATATATATATATATATATATATATTGTGGCGTGTGATGTCGCAGATCACAAACATGTTACCAAATTGTCACTAATGGCCTCAGACCTTCTTGCAGGCATCAAACAACTTAAGATCTTGTAAATGCAAAGCGTAACCGTAGCACATCAAGGGACAGGTCATGTGGAGGTCTCGTGGGATCCAGGAGCTCCAAGTAATGCCCACCTTGGACAGCTTAGTTAATGCGTACACCACAGCGGCTAAGGTTACTGTTTAAATCACCAAGCGGTCGCGTATGTCGTTGCTCGCAGGTTGATGCACCTGTCGACGCTACGTCGGGAAAAGACTGAGCTAAAGAACGTGTTCCGGCTTAGCAAATTAACGTCATTCCAAGGACACCAGTGTTTTGTCTATTGCGGGGAGCGAAGGCTGTCTCGACTGTATTTATGCGAGTTAAATTTGCAAATGGATTGTATTCGTTTCAATGGTAGAGGCTTTAATGTGCAAGACTTAGGGTGATGTGGCAGAAACTGTCCATGGCACTTTGTAGTGCCCGGCGAACTGGGATGTATATTGGAATGCTTTATTTCAGACTACAGATCAAGAACATGTCCTTCATGTATGCGAAGGCCACGTTCTCCCATGTCCAATTATAAATGCTAGTAATAACTATTGCAGGGCACGACTGTCGTTTCATTCCTTGCATTGCTGGGTTCAATTTGACAGCCTAAGATATATCTAGCGAACTCTCATACCGACGAAAATAACGTTCGGAATTTTTATTTAAATTACTGCAATCGATGAATGCACATTACGAATGACAAGGCGCTAGTGTTTGTTGCGATGAGGCGCTAGGGCAGATCTGAATGAGGTCATGACCTGATCCTGTTGCTATATTTATACTGAAACACTTAGCATGACCCAAAAATACGAGATATTTACCAAGCGTTCAAACTTAGATGTACATTGAAGTACTTACTTAGCACTAACATAGCCTCATGAGATATAGTCAGATTTCGACAAGAAGTGGATGGTTAATAAGCATACAAGAAGCACGACGTAGTGACGTCAAGTGAGGGGAGGTCACGAGAGCCCAATTAGTTTGATGCGGTGAAAACATTTGTACGCGTGCATCTGTGTCTCGTCAAAGTTTGTGAGACCTTGGAACAATTATAATGGCTAATTATGTCCAATAGCAGTGTCACTTTTTCCAAGTTAATACCAGGTTTGATCATTATGATATGACCTGGTAGGTCCCGAGAACACACTTATCGCACACACGCTGACATACGGAATGCTCGAAGGAAAAATGACTTCGAGGTTAGTCAAGTCAAGTCAAGGTTAGTCAAGGCCGATAGGCGGCAGTACAAGTCCCACCTCGAGCTGGGGGTAGGGAATGCTGCCGCACTGCTAAGGCTATGTAACGAAATAATTAATTCAACTCCTGCACCGACTGAGGAGAAGTGTACGACTTAAAAGCAATTCGAGGTTATGTCTACAAAACAGTTACACTTCTATCGGTATTGAGGATAAGATCAGACATATATTTGTATTTAACAAGGCCGATGTTTGCAGGGTCCTCGCGGCAGCAGCGACATCTGTTGATTACGCAGAACGAGAGTATTCCGAGACTCCCCCAGGATGCAGAGAGCTCTCAATGAGACCCAAAGGAGGTCAGGCACATTGACTTCGGGAAGTGACCAACTCAGAAACTTCGCAGGCTTCTGAGAATGACCAGCTCCGAAAATGTCTTCTTGATAAAGCAAATATAGCATGATTAACGTTGCCACAAATGAAAAGCGTTTCTTTAGATAAGCGTCTCATGTTCATTCCCTCGGGGGTGAATATGTACGGCATATGCTGTAGGCTGGTGACCGTTAATACCAGCAGTAATATCTAGGACATATTGGGCTGTCTGGTGACCGTTATTACCAGCAGGTTTCATATCACCTGAATTGGTTTCATATCAGAGTGTATCTCTGGCGGGTTGCCAGAGCTTGGAAGTTAGATGAACCTTTGTAAATGTCTGGGCTCCTCATTTCCCGCTCGAATTAATCAGTTAGCACGGCGCTGATCTTTATCTGTTTCTGCTGCTGGGACAGAATATGATTCGGACACGCGCACCCCGCCCCCGGCCGCGAGAGTCGGCTGGCAGCTGACCTGGCAGTTTGTGGGAACGCGGCAGCGGGAAGGGGGGGGGACACCGGCGGCTCGTGTAAAGCCTTTGGTCAACGCATTGCCGACAGGTTAGCACGTCAGTTACAATGTTGGTGCTTTATTCCGATCTGACAATCTGAATAAACTGACTACTGCATCTGGAAGTAAAAGGGCCCATGTTGCCCTGATAATTGTATCCGACTACCCTTGGATTTTGATCTCATCCAGTCATAGCAATACACATTATAATTTAAGCATTCTTATCTACAACGAATGACTGGAAGGCCAACAAAGCTCTTGTACCAGATGGTGTTCCATCCTAGCGCTATAGTAAAATACCTGACAGAAAGACGACCGAATCATGATCACGCGACGACATGCCAAAGGGAAAAGCATTTTGTGATCAAGCTATTTGTGGGCTGAGAATCTATATCATTTCATCTTTCAGGCGCATGCCTATTGATCAAGTACTAAGCAAATGTGCAGAGTAGGGTATGCGCCTTTTCTGTGACGTTGATGCGAAACTCAGGAGTAGCTGCGAGCACCGCCACATCCCACCCACCCTCACCCACACCCCGTCCCTCCGACGATGCTCAGAATTAGCTCTCGGTAGATTAATTTACTCTTGTAAGGAATCGTTTATCACTTGGCTGGACTTCAGCTTGCCAGCGAGCTTTGCAGCTCAGCTGCACCCGACCCTAAGAGACAGCATATTCTCCTCCCGGTGCGAAAGCAATCAAAGCTACTATAGAGCGCTGGGCAAATCCCACACTGGTATTTCATGTAGCCTCGAGTGAACATGATCATTTAATGGAGAACCATACGAAGCGTGAAGAGGATGATGTCAGATGCTGTGAACATTTTAATTGAAGACTTGGATGCAAGGAAGGTAGCGGTATATAGCTTTATATATATATATATATATATATATATATATATATATATATATATATATATATATGTATGCATATAACATTATGCTGAGCATTTCGAAGGCGAGGCCCTTGTAGGATCGAGTACTAGCTAAAAATGGTTGAATCCGGTGAGTTATTGCAACAGTATGTTGGTATTTGGTGCAATTAAGGGCGCTGTATGTGCCAGGGAAAAGGCAAGCTACGGGCCACAATACTCCAGGTACGAATTTGGCCATCATACCGTTACGGAGAATAACTTGTGGTCCACCGGCAACTGCGATATCATGGCTGCCTCTGCAACACACACCCCATTTGCCCAAGATTTCAGCTTAAATACAACAATGCCAGAAACCAGCGCAGGCTGTTCCAGCTAGTTGACGTATTGCATTCATATGTGGGATTCGTGCATCATCTTTGGAAGGTAAAGGGTCTAATTATTTGCAAGGGGGTGTGTCAATGTGTTGATTTTGTATTGCTACGTCCGACGCATCTTGCCAGTTCGCTCATACAAACCTTTGTGGTGTGTGTATGAGAGTAGAAACGCCTAGTCAGTTCTCTCATATAAACCTTTTGGGCGTGAGTATGAGAGTGGAGACGCCTAGTCGGTTCGCTAATATATACCTTTGGGGGGTGTGTACAAGGGTGGAGACGAGCCCAACGTTCGCCTACTAACGCCGACTTTCCCTAAGTAGTAAAAATAAAATCGTTTAATGTAAATCCTCCGCCTCGCGATTCAGAAGTGAAAACCGTCTAACAATCTTAGCCCCTCACCGCCTGGTAAAATAGATGGGGGCGCCACTGCACGGGAACAAACTCGCTCGAGTTTCGCTCTTCCTTATAATGACACAATCTGTTCCACCTGTGCATCAGCGTAGAGTCTATCTGGGACGATACAGATCGCATTTATGGAGCATTTACTGATACAACACCACGTGAGGGATCACAGCATACTAACAATCCAAATATTGGATACTAGGCTGCTGCAAACGACATTTGCACATTGACCCAACGGGTTACCGGTGTTATGCGGAGATGCCTATGTGCCGCACACTTTCGGAATGCCCACTGATTTTGACCGGCAACTGCTGGTCTGTGCTGGCTTCTCGCGCCGTGTCAACGATGTCAACACAACATCTACTTGCAGCTATAAGAAAAATAATGTTTGTGGATTATTTCATAATTTAAGAGTGGCATTAAATGGCGGAGCTCGTTCAGTTATGTATATACTCGCATGCTGCTAGACTAGATACTATGGATGATGGAGCCGATTATTCGAGTACTTTCGGTATAGGAGGTGAGCTTTATCCGGTTGAACTCAATATGCCTGTTTCCTAAGTTAAGAAGAAGAATACTAATGGATGCTGATGAACAGATATGGGTACTGAAGAGCGAGTTGCACGTGCCCAAGAGCAGGCTATGACAGCCGTAGTCTGCATGAGTGGACAGGAAGACGTACTTCTGGAGGCATTATCGTTCTAAGCTATCAATTGCCGTTATGATTGCATGGATCAGGAAGATGCACACTTGGGCACATGCAACTACAAACTTCAGCAACACTTGGGCCAAAGTTCTGGCAAGCTTCCTCATCCTGCTTTGACATTTTGAAAATTAAGCCGGGGAAGCGTTTAATGTTGCGTCTAGACATGGGCTGGTAAGTTATGGATTGATTCCAAGTATTTCACAGCTTGTTGTTCCGGGATCAAGCTAAGTAGGCGAACATTCAAGAAAGAACTGCACTGGATGGACCCTTACCCAGATGCGTTTGAGTCGGCTGACCAACCTCAATTAATACTTGGATAAAAACCATGTTTTTACCACCATTTATGATACTCATTGTTCATTGCATATAATACAGACGAGAGGAGTTGGTCCTCACTTTCGCAAATTTGGCACGCGCACAGTAGGGGACGGAATTCGTCTACCCGTCTTGTTTTTCAACGACATCTGATTAACGAGCAGGATATTCTGATGAAATCGTGCGACTATATTCCAGGTTGATACCACATCCCATGCAAAGTTAATTCGCGAACTCCACCGGTAAATATGGACACTACGGGGTTGAAATCCGACCGTCCGGTCGCCCGGCAGCATGGCGTTCGACGTCACAAATGTTCCGTCTTGCCATCGCCGCGCGACGGCCTGGTGTGCCGGACGATCTCGACCTCATTTGACCCTCAAGGAATTGTCCCAGGGTCATCATGTTTATACCGCAGAAAGTTCATTACAGCCGTAATCTCTCCTCCAACATGTGTGCTTCTAGTTTCAGTAGTGTCCAAGATCTTGTGGGTGGCGGAATCCGCTTCCTCGGGCTCGAGTTATGTGAGAGACCCCTCGGCGCGCGTGTTAAGCCTTTATCTCTGGAACATGTTGGATGCCTGGTGTGATTACAAGAGAAAATAAATGAGTCGATTTGTTATTCAATATTTCCAGATATTAAAGGATGACTCAGAAACTACCATTTGGTTCCATGTGTGCCAAATTCTTCACATTTCCCCACCCCAAAGTTAGTTATTTGGGTTTTAGGGCGCATTCCCCACCCCAAAAAGGGGACGAGTAGTCTAGGGGTAAGTTGCCCGTCTCACAATCGAAAGGCTGTGGGTTCGAGTCTTACCCGTCGCTACTCTTCGCCCGCGACCAATCGGCGTGAGAGATTGGCGACACTACATGACTGAACGGTCGACGTGTCGTAAAGCCAACAGCCACCACCCACCCCAAAAAGAAGGTAGAAAATCCTAACAAAAACGCCCCCAGATGCGTTGGCTTCGGAGACGCATTTGACTTCGTTGCATCTTTTCAGGCTATCCTTAGCTATGTTCAAGTTATGTTCAGGTTTCAGGCAAGCGAGACGTTGTTGGAATCCAAGATTCTCAGGTCAACGTTTTCCATATAAGGTTCAAAGGTGTGATGCAGAAGTGCCAATTCCCGAAAATAATTTGGAGGGGGCAATGCATGGAGGCAATGAATGGACTGAACTCGATTGGGCACTCTTGGGATATGAATACAGGATTTTAAATATGCAAACATTGGTTGGCGAGCCAATATTGAGGCGAGGGGAGGGGGAAATGAATACAAATCGACAACCGTGGTGTAATCACGTCATGCTCACTTGACTAGTGGTGGTCGACAAATCCACATTAGCTTTGGCCGAGGATTATCTGACCCCCTCCCCCCGAAGCATCGCGAAACCTATATGCGTCACCGAAGAAAAAACAGTAGAAATGTCGTTGGATAGATTTGGAGAAGGCTTCAATGCATGCAGCACCTTTTTATATTGGACTCGTATTGAGGTGACCAGAGCTCATCGAGCTGACCATTATCATCCATTCCATATGGGCTGACCGCCACGCTGTTCCACGGTAAGCCATGTTAGCGGCTCCGTATTCCACCGATGCTGCAAAGCAATTTTTAGAGGGATCCAATTAACGAATTCAAAGCAATTTGGAGCAATGTATTTAACCGAATAGAACAGGCTAGGTCACTGATCTGGAATTGCTGCGAGAATCCTTAATTTACCCAGTTTCTCTTTTAGCTGAGGTGTCCTCCGGGATAATTATGTCGGACAGGAGAATGTATTTCTTCGGCTATTTGTTCCTGCTCGAGCTCACAGTGTATGTCTCATCGTCAGCCCATTGTCGTTTACTCAGTTATCGACACTTAGCAGTATTAACTGGGCCTAGTTATCCAGGATGGGCCCGGGCCATGGGTCATCAGAGGAAATTAGTTTTTCGTCGTGATTTGTGCCAATAAGTACATTTACAGAAAGCGAATAGGAAGAAAACGACGAAAACGCCCCAAACTTGACATGATCTCTGGTCAGTAACCATGAACCCGTAAGGAATAGAGTTATACAAGGTAGTGGTACTCTGACGTGCAATTCATGCTACGAGCTTCAGGAAAGTTCGATATACTCTGAAAACGTAACGAGTAGTGGAATTGTAACAGGCAGTCGCGTTTGACGCGACCTAGGTCAGTGATCTGAGTGACCTGTTATATGAAGAAAGAGCACCACAAGGCGTCACATTGACGAAGGAAAAGGGGCGCGAACGCCCCGCTCGCGACGCAGTTTCGTTCGCTCGTCATTATCAGGCACCGAGGTGGCGACGATTCGCCCGCCTGTTCACGCACCAGCACGTGTCACATGTCGAGACCATTGGAAGAGTTATCCCCCACATTCCACCATGTGACGTATCCGATGTCATACTCTCAACAGTAACTGGCTGAGCAGACACGGCGACAATTGTCCCGAACAGGAGAGCAATTGCCAGCGGAAAAATTGTCTATCGCTAATTTTGTTAATTATTCAGGCGGTGTCTGGTGTATCGACATTGTTCTCCCCCACAACTCGGTTGGTTAATCATGTTCGTTCCCGAGACACGAGTAATGTCAAAGGTAGTAGTGTCATGGGTAGTGTCTCGGGTAGTGCCCCGGGTAGAGTCACGGGCAGTTTATCGGGTAGTGTCTCGGGTAGTGTCTCTGTTAGTATCTCGAGAGAATGCATTGCACACCTCGTTGCATCAGCATAAGTGTTCGTGCATATCATGTCAACGTTACCATGATAACTCGAGAACGTAAATTTGGAGAGCATTCGCAGCTGACCTGGCAGGCAGTAGCTCAACGCCTCTGCGTACCGATGTGACCTTGACCGTGACCGTGACCTTCATCGTCCACCGAGTCGGTCCATCGCCCGAGTCATTGTCTGTCAGGGTCCGGCTCCGCCCCCCCCCCCGCCCTCCGCCGCTTAACCTAACGCATCAGCATGCTAATGCTTTACAGTGTCTGGCATGGGTTCCAACACGCTATAACAGTCCTTGGCTGGCTGCCGGTGTCCCAGCCCAAGGTACAGGTCAGGATATAGTTTGAGAACAAAATGTGAATGAAGCTTGCTTGCACGACATGAACTTCCTGCTTGGTTTGGATTGGGTCTCATCCCAGAGTTGCCACAGCTCTGAATCTCACCACATGGTCACCACAACTTCGCCATCATTACATAGTCTCATACCAGGGTCACCATAACTTCTTAATCAATACATAGTTTCATCCCAGGGTCACCGCAGCCTCGCAGCCATTGCGTATAATGGGTAATTCGTTTATGTCGGTATCGTCTATGGAAAGCCATGTGCAGCAGTGACCAGAACATGATTTTTATGTTCTGATTTGGTACTCCTGACGACAGTTCTGATCACATGAGGATATTTGTTTGCCCTGATTACAGCCCCCATCACATGACTGGATTTGGTTGCCCCGATTACACTCCACATCACATGACGAATAACATGATCGTCTTTGTACCCAAGTAGACGGACGCATTTTTGTAAGCTAAAATGTACATGTTGTAGGCTTTAGTAGGTTTTGAGCTAATTCAAGTTTGATCAATATTACGATGCGCTCTGTTGGATATATCTGACTGCCGTTGTTCATGATTGACTACCACTGTCTGTGGCCGGGTTGGTGACGGTATCCATCCGTGCGTTTGCTGTGTTCATCCGTGCCTTCTTGTGCCAGATTGCTGTTTTGAATGGCATGAAGCCAGGAGATCTGCTCACCCATCGAGTTAGCGGGTACTACACTTCCAGCCAGTCGTCTGTAGTGGACCCCTCCAGCAGCCCGCCCAATACAGGTGAGATGACCGCCACCCTCACCCATTGAGTCGGTAGATACTACACCCCCAGCTAGTCTTCCGTGGTGGACCCCTCCAGCAGCCCGCCCAATACAGGTGAGAGACGACCGTCACCCTCACCACCCAGTCGGTAGATAATACACCCCCAGCCAGTCGTCTGTAGTGGACCCCTCCAGCAGCCCGCCCAATACAGGTGAGAGACGACCGCCACACTCACCACCCAGTCGGTAGATACTACACCCCCAGCTAGTCTTCCGTGGTGGACCCCTCCAGCAGCCCTCCCAATACAGGTGAGATGACCGCCACCCTCACCCATTGAGTCGGTAGATACTACACCCCAGCTAGTCTTCCGTAGTGGACCCTTCCAGCAGCTCTCCCAATACAGGTGAGATGACCGCCACCTTCACCTATTGAGTCGGTAGATACTACACCCCCAGCTAGTCTTCCGTGGTGGACCCCTCCAGCAGCCCGCCCAATACAGGTGAGAGACGACCGCCACACTCACCACCCAGTCGGTAGATACTGCACCCCCAGCTAGTCTTCCGTGGTGGACCCTTCCAGCAGCCCGCCCAATACAGGTGAGAGACGACCGTCACCCTCACCACCCAGTCGGTAGATACTACACCCCCAGCTAGTCTTCCGTGGTGGACCCTTCCAGCAGTCCTCCCAATACAGGTGAGATGGCCCACACCCTCACCCTTCAAGTTAATGGGTACTACACTTCTAGCCAGTCCTCCATGGCGGACCCTTCCAGTAGCCCCCCCCCCCCCACCAATACAGGTGAGATGACCTCCATCCTCACCCATCTTTCTTTTTCTTTTCTTTTTTAATCGAGTCGGTAAATACTACACCCACAGCTAGTCTTCCGTGGTGGACCCTTCCAGCAGCGCGCCCAATACAGGTGAGATAGCCGCCACCCTCACCCCATCGAGTCAGTGAATGCCTCACCCCTAGCCAGTCTTCTGTGATGGACTCTTCCAATAGTCTGCCCGATGCAGGTGAGGTGGCCCCCGTCTAGATGTCGCCAGACACAGATCAACACCGCCCGTGGGCCGTGGTAGCATCCGCCGGCGGACCGCCCAGGACAAGTAGTAACCACCAGGGTCGTTCGCTCACCACCGCCTCCAATCAAAGCAATCCGAGCATTGGGGAACAAGGTGGCTGTCACACTGAGGGCCACGTGTGGTGCAGAACGGACGACTGTTTCAGTTTCTCTCAGGTACGATTTGCTGCCATATATTCAGGAAGGTTAAGGTATTGCACTGGTATGAGCATAGTGAGTGTTACTTATACGTGAAAGCAACCCTGACCAGGACCCGAAACCTGGGTGGAGAGGAGCACTGTTATGGGCGTTATATATCAACATGGTCGGTGCGCCCTAAAGCCAAAATAACTAATTAACTAACACACTGATGGTGATCATCCTATAGTTTTGCTAGGTCAAACGATTACTGATCTGGGCAACGATCGCGCCGGCGTCTATTGCCAAACGGTAGGCTGATGTCCATGAAAACACCGCCGAACAGCACAGCCCGCTTCATCTAGCATTCAGTGTGGGTAGGATCCGGGTTCTCTCGAGCTCATGACTCCTGCTGAAGTCATAAGCACCCGTCTCTTCCGTCGGGCCGTGAATGTCCATGACTGGCGTTTGAAAACCTGACTTTTGGTGCCTATCGAACGGCCACCGCCAGTGGAGCTCTCGTGGCGCCACCTGCCAGGCCGGGGGCGAAGCTGTGGTGACGCAAAGTCCCTGGCAGGTCACGTTGTTTGTTGTTTGTTTATTGGTTGGTTCACGACACACTTTATGCACATTCACGGCTAATGGCGCCGCCCACACTGTTTCGCCGGTGGGCCGCGGGATTGGGAAATGTCCTGAGTGGCGCTAGAGTCGAGCCCGGGACCTTTGGTACCCATAGCCCGACACCTGAACCACTCGGCCATCCCCGCCCTTGGCAGGTCACGTTATCTGTCCCGTTGTGCTGGCGCCGCTGCCGCACTGAAGGGGAGGCCGCCGTAGCGTGATGCACAAACTGTCTGTTTGTCTTAAAATGCGGCCATTCTAGGCAGCAGTTTTGTCTTCTGTCTACCAATGAAGTAATACAGTGTTCAAGCTCAGTAGTAGCCACAGACGCTCTTCTGGGTTAAGCCTATAAGAGAAACATCGCATCAAACTAGAAAGTGAGGTAGGGATACCCTGATCAGTGCTATGTATCCCAAGTTCTAAAGGGACCAACTACGCCAGCGTATCTAGCCCAGTTCAGCCTGTCTCAGTCGATCTTGCGTACCACACGCCTGACACGAGCGACCCGCCGATATCGATATCTTCACTCATCTAACTTCCATCTTCCCATTGCATGACATATAATTGCGAAGTACGCTTATTGGGTTTAGATAATTTATCCACCCGATTTTTAAGCATGTCAATGAGGCTGTATCCCCACCAACCCGTCAGGCAGCCAAAGGTGAATGTTTCTGAAAATTATTGGAAGGGCACAATGCATAAAGGCAACGGGCAGGCCGAAACGATTGGAAGGGCCTCATGCTAAGTGTTTGGAAATCATTTGAAGGTCAAAGCCAGCATTGGGAGTGATCAGGGGGTGTTAAGCATCCCAAATGCATACAAAGGTACGTCTATCCAGGCATGGGCGTTGATTTCTGAAAATTATTGAGGGCATAATGCATGAAGGCAATGGTCAGGTTCAAATTGATTGTGGGTGCGGTCTATATGGTTCCATGTGAGAAGTTGAAATCAATTGGGTTGCAAAGCCAACATTTAGGGGCGTTTGCCCTTCAAAAGTATACAAAATAGCGCCCCTGCCTGCAGACAGCCTGTTCCATTGACCAGCTACCCTTTGATTGAAAACTTGTTGGCATTGTCCTACACCTGGACTACTGCCAGGTGTATCCTACATCGGTCTTATTGTGAAAAACACATTCCTGTTTTAATTAGACTTCTAGGTTTATCTATCAACCCTGCTGTGTTGAAGTCCGACAACAATGGAGCCATACCATACACTCGCCTACTTATCTCTTCCTGCATCAGCCTATCAGTGTACCGACGAAACAGCGTGGACGGCGCCATTAGCCGTGAATGTGCATAAAGTGCGTCGTGAATCACCCAATAAACAACAACAACAAACCTATCAGTGCTTTCATTCTGATCCGGTGCCCTGTATGGCCAATACTTAACCTTGTTCCATTTTGCAGGATAGTATCTTGCCATAAGGATTCTACTCCTTCACAACAAACGCCGTCATTTTGCCACTCCCCTTGTGCTCAGGTGGAGCTCATCTGGTGCCCGCATGTCTGCGCTTCCCCAGAAGTCACCACACATTCTTATCAACCTCACCACATACACCGCACAAAGTTGGCCACCCTGTTATTTTTTCCTATCATCTTAGAATGACACCACTTGCTTGCTTTATTTCCTATTGCTTCATATATAAAGCAAAAGATGTTATTTTAATTAAAATTGTAATACTTTGCGATACAGCAATCAGTTGTTTAGCAAAGGTGGGAGCCCACTAAGTCGTAGATTTTTCCCTGTCAAATGTTTACCATTATTGCTCCACGATTACAAAATGAGTGTGCGGAACTAATCTACGAATAGTGGCCGATTCCGATGTGAGTCTGGAATAATGGATGTATTTCCATTTAAGCTGTGTCCATGCTTAGAGGTCTCCACACAAAATGTTGCCTGCTGAACAAGATTTTGGTTACGTTGCAGACCATTACTAATTACCCTTGGGAATCTTCGAGGTGTCAGATCGGTTAGAAGCGAGGTGAAGGTGAGATTTCATAGTGTGTATTACTGCTGTTTTTGTGCATTATTGTGAAAACTTGATTATCCAAACTGAACCGAATGAGCATTGCAATGATTTACCTCGAACAATCGTACGCAAATCGTAGCATATGAGGCCATACAAATGGCATGCAATGCAATGAAAAAATAACGGTAACGTGAATAACTGTTGGCTGTTATAGAGAGAATGGTTATGCATCACTGTACAATAAGCTGTGTGCGCGCATGTCGCGAAAGACGCGCACCTGACAGCCTCGCTCTTCATCAGACGCTCTGCAGCTGACAGCTGAGGAGGCGGAGCTGCTCGACCGGGACCCGGCGCAGCTGCTGAGCCAGCAGCTGATCCAGCGCAAGCTCAGCGACCTGCAGATGATCAAGTGCGTGCAGCAGATGTCCAGCCACTCCAACTACTTCATCAACCCTCCGATCGACCGGCTGACGCTGTTCTACCGCAACGCCGAGTTCGAGCGGCAGTACCGGCACCAGCACGCGCGCCGTCACCACGCGGCCGCCAACGCGCTCTCGCTGCCCAAGTACAACACGCTGGTGGACACGCTGGTGGCGTCCATCGTGTTCGCCGTGATCGCGGCGGCGCTGTACGCCACCTTCAGGCCGCGCGTCGGCTGGGTGGTGTACTCGTGCGCGGCCGTCTGCTGGCTGGCGCTGATGCAGTCGATGATGTGGTTCCGGCTGATGTCGGGCGTGACGCACGACCAGAGCCGCGAGCCGACCCGGTTCGCGGTCATCTACACGTGGTACACGCGCTGGTACCCGTTCCACGCGGTCGGCGCCACGCTGGTCTGCCTGCCGGCCGGCGCCGTGCTGGCCAACTGGACGTGCGACAACTTCGACGCCGACTGCCGCCACGACGAGCTCTTCTTCCTCATGTTCTTCGTCTGCCTGATCCACTACTGCAACTTCACGCAGCTCAACTGCTGGATGAAGAGCTCGCTGGCCACGCTGTCGGCGCTGGTGATGACGGCGCTGTTGTACGGCCGGCGGTGCGGCTGCCAGCGCGGCGCCGCCGACCCGGCGGGCGCGCTGTCGCCGGCCGACCAGCAGCGCAGCCGCGTGTTCCCCACCGACGTGGTGGTCGGCATGGCCGTGCTGGTGGCGCTCGTGTGGATCCTGAACCGCGAGTTCGAGATCAGCTACCGGCTGGGCTTCTGCGTGAACCTGATGGCGGCGCGCGACAAGGCGGCCGTGCAGCGGCTCAAGAACCAGGCCGACTGGCTGCTGCACCAGATCATCCCGCCGCACGTGGCCGACGTGATCAAGGTCAAGTCCGAGTACTCTGAGAACCACCGCGACGTGGCCGTCGTCTTCGCCAGCATCATCAACTTCAACGACCTGTACGACGAGACCTACCACGGCGGCAAGGAGTACCTGCGCGTGCTCAACGAGATAATCGGCGACATGGACGACCTGCTCAAGAAGTACCCGAGCGTGGAGAAGATCAAGACGATCGGCAGCACGTACATGGCGGCGTCGGGCCTCGACCCGAGCCAGCGGCGCGACGCCGACCCGGCCGACACGCACCTGGTGGAGCTGATGCAGTTCGCCATGGACCTGCAGAAGACCGTGCACGCGTTCAACGTGTCGCTATTCGAGTTCGCGATGGAGCTGCGCATCGGCTACAACTTCGGCGACGTGACGGCCGGCGTCATCGGCACCACCAAGCTCTACTACGACATCTGGGGCGACACGGTCAACACGGCCAGCCGCATGGACTCGACGGGCGTGCCGGGCCGCATCCAGACCACGCAGCGTTGCGCCGAGGCGCTCGCCGACGTCTTCGAGTTCGAGCGGCGCGGCGAGGTGTTCGTCAAGGGCAAGGACAACATGGTGACCTACTTCCTCAGCGGGACGCGGACTGGCGCCGCGGTCAGCTAGTGTGCCGCGCGCCGCAGCCATACACTGGGCAATATTTCGTGATGTTTTGATGTGCTGTACCGTAACGCGCCGTCGCCCGTCAGTGTCCGCATTCTCCATACGCCATATACAAATGTGGGCGGCGCCGTTTTTATCCGCCTCGGTGTGAGCGCGCCGGCCGGCCGTGTTGTTGTTGCCGGAGCGCCGAGACGTTGCAGCTGTGGGTGTCGCCGAGGGCGGCGCGTGGCGCGTGGCGCGTGCGTCGGGCCGACTATTTATACGTGTGTACAAGCTGGGCCGGCGGTCCGGCACGATGCGACGGCCACACGAAGCATTCCCTGCGGCCCGGCGCGCCATGTGATGGCCGGCGGGCTGGGCTGGGCGGCCCGGCCCGGCCCGCGGCGGCCGGTTGCCGGCTGCTCCACCACGAGCTTTCCTGGACCGTCGACGTCCGCCGGGGCCCCCGACGCTGGCGCGCGTGCCGCGGCCGGGCGCGGCCGATGTCGGTGTTCACTCTTAGAGTGCCGGCCGTCGGGTCCGACAGCTGCCGACGTCGCGAGCTGTCCCGCGCTGCTGCCGTCTGCATCCCAAAGCGGTGTGTATGTGTGTGTGTGTGTTTGTGTGTGTCGGCCCGCGTTGGCTTGTTTTATTGTTGAACTGGACGACTGCTGGTAGTGCAAGAATGTCTTACCGAGTGTGCCAAGGCTGTGTTTGAGCACAAATGGTGACTGGCGCGTGTGTTTGTGAGTGGCGACCGACACTCGTTGGCCGCGTCAGCTTGTGATGGTGCCTTGTTGCTTGTATACAGGCCTGATAATAAACACACCTACCGATGGGCGGCGTCTTGGCTCTGAACACACCTACCGATGGGCGGCGTCTTGGCTCTAAACACACCTACCGATGGGCGCGTCTTGGCTCTAAACACACCTACCGATGGGCGGCGTCTTGGCTCTAAACACACCTACCGATGGGCGGCGACTTGGCTCTAACACACACCTACCGATGGGCGGCGTCTTGGCTCTAAACACACCTACCGATGGGCGGCGTCTTGGCTCTAAACACACCTACCGATGGGCGGCGCCTTGGCTCTAAACACACCTACCGATGGGCGGCGTCTTGGCTCTAAACACACCTACCGATGGGCGGGGTCTTGGCTCTAAACACACCTACCGATGGGCAACTCTAAACACACCTACCGATGCGGGCTCTAAACACACCTACCGATGGGCGGCCCACTCTCTCCATGGGGGCGTCTTGGTTCTAAACACACCTACCGATGGTAGTCTTGAACACACCTACTGACTGGTAGTGTCTTGGCTCTAAACACACCTACCGATGGGCGGCGACTTGGCTCTAAACACACCTACCGATGGGCGGGTCTTGGCTCTAAACACCTGCCTAAAAATAGGGCGGGTCTTGGCTCTAAACACACCTACCTATGGGCGGCGTCTTGGCTCTTACAACACCTGCTATTGGCGGCGTCTTGCTCTAAACACACCTACCGATGGGCGGCGACTTGGCTCTAAACACACCTGCCTATGGGCGGCGTCTTGGCTCTAAACACACCTACCGATGGGCGGCGTCTGGGCTTTGAACACACCTACCGATGGGCGCGTCTTGGTTCACCTTATTAGGCTGGTGATATTTGTTGTGTATGCCGATAAAGGGCATCAGATCTCTTGGTCAACCGTATATAATTCAGCCATTTAGAGACTCCCATAATTGTCTAAATTGTCATCAGACACCAAAGTAAATGTTTGCACAAGGTGGAAGATAAGCCAGCGATACATTTCACACCAGAGTGGATCTTGCGTACGTCACCACATGAGCGAGCCCAAAATGCTCTGTGCAGACCTGCGAAGTACCATAAAAATAACAATTAGGGCACTACAAAATGTTCAGAAAACATATTTTAAATGACGAGCAATGGGAGGAGCAGCCAGGGCGATCGCCCATCCCCCTTCTCAAACAGTTACACAAGTTGAACACAATTTTTGGCACACCGTACCAGCGATTTGGGGCGCGCTTCTCGCGCGTGGTCTACACACAATGTTTTTTAATCGATCCAATCGTTTTACAAGTGGGCAGAACAATCCCAGCCCACCGTGGAGAAAACTCGTCGCTGGAGTGACGACAAATTTTCACCAACGACAGTTACTACGCTACCGAAAGAAGGGATGCCCGAGTACTGCGCGCCCCCTGCGGCGATACGCTCCGCCACCCGTACTTGAACCATGATGTTGCGTCCAGCATCAGGTCCTCACACCTGGCGATCCATGTGTCAACATCGACCGCGTCCAAAGCCGACTGCTCCACGCGGACTGCTGGGCGGACTGGCGGCATGCTGTTCGTCCCGCATTGTTCATGTGTCGTGTCACCGTTTGTGGGTACGGCATTACACAGTGCGAGACGTGGGACGGAAGGTTGTCCAGGCGCGCGCACACAGATTCGCATCCCTGACGCCTCGGGTGCTGAGTTGGCCACAGCGTCGCATCTTGAGCACAAACAAAAATCAAGCCGGAATTCATCACCCAAAAACTACCAGGGGTGCGAGAAAAAAATATATGGTCGGGCTCATAAAATGGCTCTGGAGACTCAAAAAAAAATTCCGCCAGAGGCACCCAAAAAGTGCGCAAGTCCCCAAAAAGACGTACCAGGGCTCTAAAAACGTACTGAAGGGCACACAGATATGGTATATGGTACCAGGTCCGAACAATCCCAACGGAACCCGGAAGAGCGATCCGGGCTCCGAAAAAAAAACAGAAGATGTTCAGAATAATCGCGTTCATCCGCCACAATATTGGAGTATCGATCCACCAGGATGAGTTAGTTGGAACCCATGTAGTGAAAGTAGTTGGCTCATACGCACTGGAATGGGTAGTCAGGTGTGGCGACTGGGGTGGGTGGTGCACGCGGCTGCGATGGTGCCATGCTGTGGCATGGGCCGCACCGCGCCCGCACACCTTGGGTGGCTGCAGTGGTGCCTACTGCTGCAGGGCTGGACTGCCGTGTCAACTTTGAGGCATTGGCGTTCAAAATGCCGCCAAGCTCTCCGCCCTGGCGATAATCGCCCAGACGCTTTGGAGGGCGGAGTGCAGCGACGTCAGTACCGTTAGGCGCAGCATTGGTGGGATCGCCACACACTGCGTGGAGAGAAGGCCGTCAAGTGTGAACAGCTCGTCTTTGAACCGGTGGTGAGGTCTTAAGCTCTAGGGTAGGTCGTGCCTGAGCTCTGGCACGCCGCCTGATCTGGGCTTGTGTTGAAGATCCGGACGCCCTCCTTGATCTCGTCGATGATGACCGTTTTGGACTTCACGAGAAGAGTGCGCTGAGCTGACCATCCCACCGGAATGGTGTGCTCGGTCTAAGTAAGTCACGGAAGGGACACATGCGATCGACCATGCTGAAGACGCAACTGAGCTGGTTGTAAACGCCAAACCACGTGCTCACATCAGTGATGTTCTGCGGTGTGGAGAACTCCCGGATGGTCCTGAGGTACCTGGTAGAGGGTCGTATAGAGTTTTATGTCGTCTCAAACCCGGCAAAATCCACCACGCCCTTCGCGAACGTGAACTTCTCGGGGCTGAGCGTGATGACGTCATCAGCGTGATGCCGTCATCAGCGTGATGACGTCATCAGCGTGATGATGATGGCCTCAGTCACCTCTAGCCTCTTGACGTCCTGCTAAAAGGAGCTCTCGATGGTGGCGGCCCACAACAATGTGTCATCGACACACTTTGCCTAGTTGTTATGCCGCCTCATCAAACCGCCTGGTGTAGCCATCACCCGAGACGAGGTAGACTGTGGTGCCACCGACCTCATGGACAGTGTGATAACCCCATGGACAGGCGGTACCGGTACCGACCCCATGCATAGTGTGATAACTTTGGGGAAAATACTGGCCTGAAATGCATTTCCCGACTATTTTTTAATGCCATATTTGTGGTACCATGGCTTCAGCAAATTCTTGGAGCACATCAGGCCACAGTTTTTAGGATTTTTTTCTCTCACAAAATCTGATATAGTAACAAGTCCACGGGCATGGACTACGTGAGGAAAAAACTATGCACATGTACACAGATGTTGTCGGAATTTGACGACTGATAAAAGTATGCTGCATTCTAAAATCCTGGGCAAGTGAGATATGAGATGATAGCTGAGAACATTCTAAGCGCGTTGAGCGTTGAGCGTTGAGCAATTCAAAAGGGCATACAGCGATTCACAGTTTGCTATTTTGCTTCAAACAATAAGTTATTTCTAATGTGCGTTCAACTTTGTATTACCTTGAAGTTCGAATAAGGCTTAAAAACGCGCAACAGCGCTCAACCAGAGACCAATCTCAATGAAAACAGGTATCCTTTGACTATATGCACCGTAAGTTTCAGGTGCACCTGGTCTGCTCCAACACCGATAGCGATAAATTGTACCCCGGCATGCCTCGGTGCGGTGCGGTGGCCAGCCCGGGCGGCACGGGGAAGCCCGAGCCGGACGCCGCGACGCGCCCGCTGAGAAGGTATTTTGGCCGGGTAACCTGATCCAGCGGTCACTATGCCAAAACACTTCCATAGCTGACGAGGAGACTGAGTCGGAATAGGTCACGCACAGTTCAGTCAGCGTATCTCATGGCAGGAAAGTTGTCCCCGCCTGTAAGGGTCGGGTCAGTGTGGTTGGATTTTGCGCGCAGTGGGCATCGAGGTGCGTGTCAGCAGAAAAATTAGCGGACTTGTTAACCAGTGCAAAAGCATTTGGGCGTGAAACCTATTATGCTCATGTGTTTAATTATAGTTTGCAGTTGGTTATGGAGAAAATCGCTCATGGCTATCTCCCGAGTACGTCCTCGATTGTGGACATGAAAAAGGTGACCGACTTGATCGCCAAGTACTTAAAGGAAAGTCGATTAAACGTAAGCGAGCCCAGGATAAATTCAGAAGTCAGTTTGCGACTTATCTTTCGGGAGACAAAGTGTTCTTCGTGTCCCTGAAGCGTGATGACGACGTCACGAGTGATTATGGAACCAAGACCCGCTTTGATGACGAGGCCGTGGGGGAGCGCAAGGACGACCGGCTAGAATCTACGATTAGCTCAATGCCAGTTCTCAGCGTCAGGTGTCCTGAAGAATTGCTCAACAGCACCGTTCTCTGCAGCTCGTGTGGGCTGCCAGCCAAAATGCTCGTGCTGAGGCCATGGAGGACGTGACTTTCGTGCTGCGACAGATGAGGCCATCATCAAATCGGTCCAGCAAGATTCGCTGGGCTCTCAGAAGCTCTAAAGTGAGCGATCCCGAGTGCGTTTCAGGAGACCGGGCGCTGGCAAGGTGTGTGTCAGCTGGATTGGCTGTGCACGGCTACCTTATGGTCCGCCGAGGGGTGAATGATGCGGCGAAGACAAGCATCCTGTCCGCCTATGGAAAAATGCATGAGACATCAGGTGAGGTGACTGCAGGCTCTCCTTTATCATATGACGCAGCAGCTGGTGGCATGTCTGCCGTCTGTCGCGCGCACCACCCAACTTCACCTGCCGACCAGCCGTCGACGTCATCCAGCACCAACACTTCGGCGGTGCTTCACGTCAAATGGGTATTTGACGGGGCCACGGAGCAATCTGAATGTAGATGGGAGATGGCGTAAAGCTGCAAAACAAAATCTGTTCTGTGCCACTCTGGTGCCTTTGCCACTGCCACTTGCGTCTGGACCAACCCACGCCGTCCTCAGCCCGCTTCTGCCGGCCGTTACAGATCGTCAGTACAGGCGCGAGACAGCAGAGTACTTCCGGAAATAGCGTGACAGTGTTGAATCCAAGATACGTCTACTGAGGCCGACTTGCGTCACCGCAAAAGACGGTAACAGTCTCAGGGTGGCACACAATCTTAAACTCACTATGATTGACAGCAAGGTGTCTAACGCTCTGACCAACACCGGCAGCAGCATGACATGCACCATCTGTGGGTGCAGACCTCGTCACATGAATTATATGTCTGCTGCCGCGGCTCGACCTGCCCGCGAGGGTACATACCAGTTCGGTCTCCCAAATATGCATGCCTGGCTTCGGCGCGTTTTTTGGGTGCCTTCTCCACATATTTTACCATCTGGAGGTCAGACGGTACGGGGCGGTGTCTGGCGAAGAAAACAATACATGTGTGAAAGAGAAAAAGAAGAAACTACAGCGGCCGTCGGGGAGACGCTGGGTCTTGTCGTGGATCAGCCACGTGCGGCTGGTCCGGGCACGTCTAATGACGGGAACACGACTCAGCGTACCTTCACTCTTCGGAGACACAGTTTATGTGTGTGTGTGTGTCATATTATGGACATACTGTAGCATAATTTCAGCCACTTAGGACAAGGAGATCTTGAATCAATTCTGCGTGTCAATTATTATATCATATTTGCTGTGCAGAATGCTCGCAAAACAAATGCTAACTGATAATTATGCGATATATGAGCACCCATGGACTTCGCTAATGACGTCATCACGATGTCACCATGCATGGCCGGAAGTCGATTTTATTAAACAAGGTACACTAAGTACTCATGTAGGTGTCTGTACAATTTCAGCTGTCTACATCAATTGGTTCCCGATATATTTTGTGGAACAAAACGAGGGGAGCGGAATGCTCCCTTCCCTCTAGGAGGTATACCCTCTGGCATTCCTGGGTTAATATACCTTTAAGGAAATATAGCACCTCCATACGTTCTAAATCTGAAGCTCCTTCGATTGAGACCAAAATCGTTCCTGTAGCTGCCATACTTTATCCGCGATTATTCTGGCCAGTTTTCCCCTCAAGGTATTACACTGCGCCATGGTGTGATGAACGTGGCGAGGTGGCGTTCGTCGGGTGCCTGAAGCGATGCACTGTGACAACCGTTCCACACATAACACACGTCCTTCTTCATGTTGGGAGACACCGAACGCGCTTGGTGACGCGGGCTGGGCGAGCGATACGCTACCCGCTCCGCGTGGCGGCTGGGTGCTTGCAGGTTGACAATGCGCCTTGGCTTCCCGGTCTGTTCGCAGTGATTGCAAATCGATGACACCAGAGCGGGCATACTGGTCCAGATCCGCCTGGACTTCTGCCCGCCAGGGAGTGGGCGCGGCGATGGTCTTGTGGCTTGCTGAGCGTGTCGCGTCTTCGTCCATCAGCAACCTTCGTCCATCAATCCACCACGGGCAGCGTCTGATGTTCGCATGTGTTCAATGCACCGCTGCGGTAGCACTCGATCGTCCACTGCTGTAGCCGCTCCGGTACTCCGCGGTCGCAGGGGACGGCAGCCTCTCATGGCGCGGCGGAGTGTGGCGGCGCCTCGGACAGTCGCACGTGGTGTCTCGGCTCCACCGCTCGGGCCCTGACTGGTCACCTGCTCGGGCCCCGACTGGTCACCTGCTCGGCCCCTGACTGGTCACCTGCTCGGGCCCTGACTGGTCACCTGCTCGGGCCCTGACTGGTCACCTGCTCGGGCCCTGACTGGTCACCTGCTCGGGCCCTGACTGGTCACCTGCTCGGGCCCTGACTGGTCACCTGCTCGGGCCCTGACTGGTCACCTGCTCTGGCCCTGTCTGGTCACCTGCTCGGCCCCTGACTGGTCACCTGCTTGGCCCTGACTGGTCACCTGCTCGGGCCCTGACTGGTCACCTGCTCGGGCCCTGACTGGTCACCTGCTCGGGCCCTGACTGGTCACCTGCTCGGCCCTGACTGGTCACCTGCTCGGGCCCTGACTGGTCACCTACTCGGGCCCTGACTGGTCACCTGCTCGGGCCCTGACTGGTCACCTGCTCGGCCCTGACTGGTCACCTGCTCGGGCTGCTGAACGGTACCGACCTCACCGATGGTTGGAAAGTTCTGCGTGATGAGGCCGAGTGCGACACAGCCAGCGCGGCTCAGGTACACACTGCTGATGATGTCGGTCGCGTAGACGACTTGCCTGGTCTGCATGCCCTTCCCGCTGGCCACGCGACCGTGGAACCGCAGGGTGACGGCATGACGTATACTGGCTGGTCCTTGGCGGCGTGCATCCGCATCCGCACAGGGATGAGGTCCCTCGTCTCAATCCTCAGGCGGCCAACGGGCTTGATGTCAGCCAAAGATGACGGGCACTCTGTGTCAGCCATGACCTGAGGGGTCGTGCTCCGCACTCCGGCGCGGATCGGCTGGAAATCCAGTGCCTCGTAGTCCTCGCTGGTGGACGAGACTTGGAGGTCGAGGTGTGGTTACGGCAGGGATGACTGCTTGATCCGGCAGTCTCTGAGGCTGTTGTACACGTGCAGATACAGCTCCAGGGTACGGCGACCGACTGCTGGTTCCTTAGTGATGATGGAAGCTGCATCATTCTGAACTTCACCACTGGAAGTGGAGCACAGTTGGTGAAAGACTGACACCCTGATCTTCGTCTACCACGAACTTCGACTCACTTTCGCTGCGACACACAGCTGCGAATTAATTGCTGCTCTTCAAGCACTACTTGCATGTCTTGCCATATGCTGCGCAGGATGTATTTCCGCACACTGGGCAAGGCTATCCTGCCATGTTCTTGCCGCAGTATGAGCATGACTCTCCAGTGCTTCATGGCTGGGTGTTGCCGACCCCTTTGCCGGCTGAAGCCTCATCTGTTTGCTTACGTCAGCTATTGCGCAATGCACTGGCACCCAGCGCATGCTGCAGCATATTTGCTGATCATTTCCAGCTTCTTTCGACCCGACGAGTTTGGACACTTCTTCGCGCACCTTGTCTTGGTGTCGGTCGCCGAGAAGGTCCAGTTGGATGTCCTGGTCGGATAGCCCCGCCACGAGCACGTCCCGCGGGACCTCGTCCATGTAGTGCACTGGATCCTGGCAGTCAGGGCAGTCGGGGACAAACTTGCAAATGCCTGGGTGGCCCTGAATCCTGGCGTCGAAGGCCTGAACTAGCTCGTCGACTTCCTGCTACATGTTGTGCAGTGTGAACCCCACCACTATTAATTGCGAGATCTCGTGACGTACCAAAATCACTCTTTTCAATAACGTAACAGCCAAAAATGGAGGGGGAGGGAGATGCTTACACCTTACACATAGCAAGGTGTAAGCAAGCACGTCGGCTAGGTCCGACAACACCCATTACTAGTTTCTTTTAGCATATCAGCAAAAATGATCTAAAATACCTACTAGCGGCCATTAACGATCTATGCTAAAGCGACACCTTTCCTGTCTCCTGGTGGGAAAGTGCGGTCATTCCATTGCCAAAGTCGCACAAAGATCGTTCCACTCCAGCCTATGTCACTTTCTAGCTGCGCTTGTAACCTGGTCGACCGCATGGTCAACACACAATTACGAAATTTTCTGAAGCATAACGACATGCTCGACGAATTTCAGTGCGGCTTCCAGCGTTAAAAAGTCAACAACAAACAATCTCACCAGTCTAGTGCCCCACATAAAAAGTCGCAAATTGGTCGCAGTCGCTTCAGCCGCACGCTCACAGCACTGCTTAAAATCAACGGGAAGGCCATCGAACAGGTGAAAAGTTTCAAGTTGTTAGCAGCAAAAGTGGATAAAAAGCTTATTTTCAACACCCATGCCACTGCCATCTCGAAAAGATGCGCGAAGCGCATCAACGTACTACATGCACTTACAGGCACAGACTGGGGCGGAGACAAGAAAACACTATTTCGACTCTGCAAATAAATCATACGACCCATCCTAGAACACAACAGCATCATATTTGTTACTATTTCACAAAGCCAGAGCAAAATGCTGGAAATAATTCAAAACAAGTGCATCAGAACAACCACAGGAGCTCTCAGCACCACACCGATAGCCAATTTTCTAGTAGATGCTACCTTCCTCCTCTCGTCTGCTTCAGAATACAAAGCAGCTGTGCCACCACCACTGAAAAATCAAATCCATTGAAAATCACCCGGCATAGCGTTGCTTTGCGCCGGGTAAATTCTGCAAGAGCCGAGTTGAGCATGAACTGCCACCATATAGTATTCAAATTCCACGACCTCACAATGCCAACCACTTCAGCCCGCCGTCCACTAGGCCATTCTGAACCCTCAGTCAACCAGAGGTCGAGTAATTGCTCTCGGAAAAGAAATCGCCTATCACATCGATAAGATTTCTTGGCATCATCAACAAATTCGCCGATGACAACAATCACAAAACACTCCTATTCACGGATGGATTGAAGCACGAGGTCAAAGTAGGCATTTGCATCACTGGACTTATCGTTTCCAAGCGATTACCGGATAACTTTTCCATCAACTCCTCTGAAGCACTGGCTATTCTGGCCGTTACCTCCATTTTCATAAAGCGTAAGGCTAGTAACGTAGTCATGTGCTTAGATTCCAAATCCGTCCTTCAGTCAATTAGCAACACCAACGATTGTCCCCATCCAGTCATTGACAGAATATAGCAAATCGTGGCCCATAACATAAACAATTGCTCCCTCCTCTGGATATCGAGCGACGCCAATATCGCAGGAAATGAGGAAGCAGATCGGCCAGGAAAGCAAACAGCAGCATTAAATGCTTATCTCATTACGCAATATTCGGCAGACGATTGCAGAGCACTCCTAGAACGTCACATACGTCAGAATCACCAGAACCCATCGACATAACACAACTCTACACAACACAAATCCAATCACACCAACATCAAATCAACGGTAGCCACATGGAGTATATGAAATCAATCCTACAGTCAAAACGAAGTCATCCTCGCTCGACTTAGAACTGGTACCGCTTAACGCTCAAAGACAACCACTGAACCCGCGCCGTCTTTCCGGTCAAATCCTCACACCCCATCTCGGGGGGGGGGGGGCGGTTGAAGACCCCCTCTAACATCCAAACAAAGCATCGCACGAAAACGAAAGAGGTGTCATCGGAAAGCGCTCGACGAGTAGGGTCCGGGTTCACCCTCCAAAACACTTTCCCCGAAAAGTGATGTCACCAGGGGTGCTAGATTTTCACGACTTTTCACGACTTACATTATGTTTTTGACTCTGGGGAGTTCATTTTGGGGGATATATGAAGAAGAAAATTATTTGGAACGAGAAAGGAACAGCGAACTCGATCAGGGCTATATTTTTTGGCCCCCAAAATAAGATTGTTTCTAACTTCAAAATTTTGAGTTTTGAAGTTTTCTTTAATTTTCCCTTTTCAATGGGTAGAGCAGACCGAGGAAAGTTGTTGGCAGTCAACTTGCACTAATAAAAAATGTTTCCTTGAGCCAGAATCCT
Organism: Imbricaverruca yamaguchii; assembly: GCA_034440575.1. Lineage (NCBI taxonomy): Eukaryota > Metazoa > Arthropoda > Thecostraca > Neoverrucidae > Imbricaverruca > Imbricaverruca yamaguchii. The sequence goes on along the minus strand of JAOTOL010000708.1, from coordinate 21,269 downwards.
GTATTTGAACTGCAATTTGGCAAATTCGCAAAATTTATGTAGTCAAAAACTAGAAAAAAAAATTCACTCGTACGTTTTGCTGCATCCGTAAAGATAAGCAAACGCTGAAAGTTTCATTAAAATATCTGTTTCCGTTAAAGCGTGACGATTGGTTTAACTTTTTTTGGAGGTGAGCTCACTTGAGCTTCACTAACTCGTTGACTCTAAATGACCTGACCTAAACATTTTGAATCAGCATGTCAAATTGATGTGGAAAAAGGTATGCCAACTTTGGGATTGCCCCCGCTGCCCCCCACCCTGTTAGCGACGTCCCTGCTCCGAAACCTCATCTCATATCCATTGGCTTTCTTTTCCGGCTTAGGGCTTCTTCTCATTTGATTGGGCCTCCCTTCCCGTATTGAGACTCCTTTGCTATGTTGCGGGCCTTTGTGCCGATTTTTGGCACTCTCTTGATTTCTGGGGCCTCCTACCCTCCCCTAGGTGGCTTCTTTTTCAAATTATTGGCCTCCTCCTGGAGGTCCCTAATTTCTGGAATCTCTTTTTCGTCTTGGGGGCCTCCTTTTCGTCCCGGGGCTTTCGTTTCGTCCTGGGGTCTCCTTTTCGTACTGGAAGCCTCCTTTTCGTCCTAGAGGGCATCCTTTTCGTCCTGGGGGGCCTCCTTTTCGTCATGGGGCCTCTTTTTTCGTCCTTAGGGCCTCCTTTTCGTCCTGGGTGCGTCCTTTTTGTCCTGGAGGGTCTCCCTTTCGTCCCGGAAGGCCTTCTTTTCGTCCTGGAGGGGCTCCTTTTCGTCCTGGATGGCCTCCTATTCGGCATGGGGGCCTCCTTTTCGTCCCGGATGCCTCCATTCCATCCTGGGGGCCTCCTTTTCGTCCTGGGGGTCTGCTCTTCGTCCTGGGGGCCTCCTTTTCATCATGGGGGCCTCCTTTTCGTCCTGGTGGCCTTTTCGCCCTGGGGCCTCCTTTTCGTCCTGGGGGCCTCCGTCTCAATTTTTGGCACTCGCTTGATTTCTGGGGCCTCCTACCCTCTCCTAGGTGACTTCTTTTACAAATTATGGGCCTCCTCCAGGAGGCCCCTAATTTGTAGAATCTCTTTTTCGTCTTGGGGGCCTCCTTTTCGTCCTGGGGCCTTCTTTCCGTTCTGGAGGGCCTCCTTTTGTCAAGGATAGGATAGGGTCAATTATCAATTATCAAGGATAGAATAGTTAGTTATCTGGAAGGTAGCAGATTGATTCAAGATACTCAACATGGGTTTAGAAAAGGACGATCGTGTCTCACAAATCTCTTGGACTTTTTGAACTTCGCCACAGAACAATTTGATCAGGGAAATCAGGTTGATGTAGCATATCTTGACTTTAGTAAGGCCTTTGATAAGGTATCCCATAAACGGTTAATGATACAGCTTGAGTCCCATGGTATTGCAGGAAGCATCTTAAAATGCATAGAGTTGTGGCTTTCAGATAGACAGCAAAGAGTGATGCTAAATAGTACAAAGTCATCATGGCAAAATGTTCTTAGTGGAGTCCCCCAGAGGTCAGTATGGGGGCCACTACTGTTCATTATATATGTAAATATCATTGGAAGTGGCCTAAGCAGTAAAGTTTTGAAATTTGCGGATGATTTGAAGGTCTTTACGGCAATTACAGGTCAAGATGAGCATATCTCTCTGAAATAAGACTTACACGAACTTGTGAAGTGGTCCGAAGAATGGCAAATGAAATTTAATTTTGATAAGTGCAAAATCATGCATGTAGGTAAGCAGCATATGAAGGCTCCATACTTGATGGGTGGCCAAGTGCTATCAGTGACTCAACAGGAGAAGGATTTAGGTGCTACTCTAAACACAAAATTGGGGGCATCAGAACAGACCAAGGAAGCCAGGAAGAAGGCACTGAGAATGCTAGGGGCAATAAATAGGAATGTATCATACAGAAGTGAGAAAGTCACCAGGAAGCTTTACTGTGCATATGTCAGGCCACATTTGAAATACTGCATCCAAGCTTGGTCTCCTAGCTATGAAAAAGATTGTTGGCTTTTAGAGAGAATACAAAAGAGGGCTACAAAAATGGTTAATGGCATAAGCAACCTGGCATATGAGGAAAGATTCAAGACATTGAATATGTTTTCACTTAGATATAGAAGGCTGAGAGGAGATCTCATCGAGGTTTTTAAATTTGTCCATGGTCTGGAGAGGGGATATCTTGGGGAGATGTTTGAATTGAACAGAAATGATGCAATTAGAGGTCATAAACTCAAAATTAAAGTTAACCACAGCAGAACAAGGTTAAGGCAGACTTTCTTCACCAACAGGGTAGTAGAACACTGGAACCAGCTGCCAGAAAGCATTGTCAGTAGCAGCACATTGAACATCTTTAAAAACAGCATAGACAATCATTATAAGAATAGGGGCTTGCTTTTCAGTATTACAGGGAGGGCTGATTGATAGATTTGGTGGGCAACTGGTTCAGTGTACAGAGTGCAACCAAGAAGGGCCGTTGTGGCTCATAGTTGCACTAATCTTTCATGTCTTTATGGCTTTTGGTCCTGGAAGGCCTCTTTTTTGTCCTGGGGCCTCCTTTCCATTATGGGGCCTCCTTTTCGTCCTGGAGGGCCTCCTTTTCGTCCTGGAGGGCCACCTTTTCGTCCTAGAAGGTCTACTTTTCGTCCTGGGGTCCTCTTTTTTCGTCCTGGGGGCCTCCTTTTCGTCCTGGGGCCTCCTTTTCGTCCTGGAGGCCTCCTCAAATATCAGGGGGCGGCGCCCTCCAGTCTCCGGCAGGGAGAAATTGCCCCCGTTATCCACCCGGTGGCGACGCCCCTGACATGGGCCCTCACTGGGGTGGAAAGTCTCGACGACTGGGGTGGAAATCTGGGCGACTAGGGTGGAAGCTTTCACCCCAGTTAACATGTCAAAATAGGCCCTGTCGACAACTCATAAGTACAGCGGACGTAGATAAGGAACATTGTCAAACACCGCACTGACCTCACTGACAACCCTGCATAAGAGCATGCTCAGACTAACTCACTCCTAACAACTAATACGCGGTGGCCGGCGTGCTAGACGGTGTGGACAATTACTTTCTTGTCCTCATGGTAAAGACTCCTCGGTGCTCTTCGACAAGAGTAGACCAATGCCGGCATCCTGGAAAAATTAACATATCGTTACTCCCAAAATCACCCTCACGCACACCACCTGCAAATTATCTTGCCGAGAAACAAAGTAAAACTAACATCATTTAGACACTCAGGAGATGCTTCTCACCCAGCCCCTGCCTTCAGCGCCTTAACGTCACATACACTATAACGTAAAACTCGCTTCACGTAAATGTATACTTGCTTTGCTTTGCAAAACACATTCGTTTTAACACTCGCACGTCCGGAGGTCCGCGCCAACTTCGCATGTCCGGGAGGGCAGATGTCTGCCCCCCTAAGGTCTCTAGAACTATGCTAGCTAGCGACAAACGGAAAACGGCGTTCGATAGCTGGTGACGGGCTCTATCGAAAGTGTTTCGGTCATTTCTTCGCTCAGGTCAACATACAGGTCACTGGATCATCATAGGTCAAATTCGACCAGATCAGGTGGGACTCAGACATTGACACATATCTCAGAACCTGTAACAGATAGAAACAAACAGCGAACGCTATTCGACAGTCCTTGAAATGCGCTACCGACAATAGGCGGTGTAATTTAAGGTCAGGTGAACCGAACTCATGTCAAGGTCATGAAGTCGACTTCCAACAACATTTCTCAGTCTGCTTTACCCATTGGAGAAGGACAATTAAAGAAAACTTGAAAACTACAAATTTTGAAATTTAACAAAAAAAAATGTTAATTTGGGGGGGGGCATAAAAATATAGCCCTGGTCGATTTCGCTGTCCTTTTCTCATTCCAAATAAAAGTTTTATCATGTATCCCCAAAATGAACTCCCCAGGGTAAAAAGCATAATGCAAGTCGTGAAGAGTCGCGAAAATCTAGCCCCCCTGGTGACGTCACTTTTGGGGAAATTTTTTTTTTGGGGGTGGACTCGGACCCTACTCGTCGACCGCTTTCCTATGACACCTCTTTCGTTTTCGTGCGATGCTTAGTTTGGATTTTAGAGGGGGTCTTCAACAGCCCCCCCCCCCCCCGAGACGGGGTGGGAGGATTTGACAGGAAAGACGGCGCGGGTTAAGCTCCGTAGGCTTTCGCAATGGCCCTTGGGCGTTCGTACCGACCGAAAAAAAACGCTCGCAGAAACCCGCAGGCGCCTGGAAGAGCCCTCAGACGCAAGGACTGCGCAATGCAATTAATTCCTACCTGTTTTAACTTCACATCAGCTGGATAACTGCTCTAAATGAATTGAGCTTCGGATGGCCAATAAATTTAGAGAAAATATGTACACATTCTTGGAAACATTAAGATCATCGTGTATGCGTTGGTTGAAGCCCATTTCATGATGCATCGTGCAGATACTAAAACTGTAGCATACTATAAGGATGATACTACAAAATTCAGCGCGACACAAACGAATCAGGTGTTATTTTTGCGTTATGAGATCTTTAGCAGACATTTAGCAGTAAACTACTTGCAGGTGGAACAAAAGTTGTTCTACAGTTTCACTTCGGTGGCACAGACGCAATTGGTACACTTCAATATACAGCACGAATTCACCATTTTCCGCGTTTAGCCCTCGAACAGACAGAGCAAGATGGAACTTCCGAAGAATAAAGTACCGAAAAGGCTCGAGTGTTCTGCGACTTCGCCATGGAAATTGTGTGAGAAGTTAAGAAGTTAGTCGAGCTAATAAATCCAAATGGGTGAATGATTTCGCCATCTGCCTCCAGTTTCCCATACGGCAGCTTTCATATTTTAATACATAGCAGTAAAATGATCTTTAGCAATTTCTTCCATACAGTCGCCAGCCAATTTCATTTCGGCAGCACTTTTTAGAGTTGGCTGCATAGCAGGAGAACGTCGGCGGATAGCGATGTGGACATGGCTCCGGGTAGAAACTCGGGGCTGATTCTCGGCTCAGTGTCGACTTGATGTCGATGTCGGCCGGGTAGCGATGTGGACGTGGCTCTGGGCAGAAACTCGGGGCTGAATCTCGGTTCGGTGTCGACTTGTGATGTCGACATGAGCGGATCAGCTCTTCAGCCGACAGTGGGTGGCTAGCGGCTCGACATCGGCCGCACGTCGGCTACATGTCTGCCACATGTCGGCCACATGTCGGCTGCATGTCGGCCACATGTCGGACATATGTCAGCTGCATGTCGGCCACATGTCGGCTACATGTCAGCTGCATGTCGGCTGCATGTCGGACACATGTCGGATACATGTCAGCTGCATGTCGGCCCCATGTCGGCTGCATGTCGGCCACATGTCGGACACATGTCAGCTGCATGTCGGCCACATGTCGGCTACATGTCAGCTGCATGTCGGCTGCATGTCGGCCACATGTCGGATACATGTCAGCTGCATGTCGGCCACATGTCGGCTACATGTCAGCTGCATATCGGCTGCATGTCAGCCACATGTCGGCATGGACGGACATTATACATCATCAATCGATAGCGTCTCTACAGCGGCCAACGTAGGACCCAGCACTGGGCGGACGTCGGACTACTGTTGGCATGTTCACTAGGTAGGAGGTCAGAGTATACTCCATGGACGTTTTGTACTTTGGTCAAGGTCGGTGCCAACTTCGAGCCAGCCTGCCCCCTCCCCCCCCCACGCCCATAATGGTGTGTCAGCGCCCTTTGCAGTCATGCCGCTTGGTGACTTTCTATACCTAAATGCGCTTCTGTCGCTATGGACCCGAAGGCAGCCCGATGTCTTCACGCCATTACCGATATGAATTTGCCACTGACGGCCCAGAAACGCCGGATGCTGGCTGGCCGCCGTTGATATTCCACGCCAGTTTGCTGATGTCGGGCCGACAGCGATCCGATGTCAGCATGCCTCTCACAGGATGCCGAGCTCACCCTGACACATCCCGACAGCGGGCCGATATCGGCATGCTCACTGGGTGGGCAATTAGACGTTCGTAAGGCCCGTCGACGTTCATATAGGGACGTGAAGTTTTCGTAATTTCTCGTAAACGATATAGAGACATAACCGTCTCGGTGGCCATACAAAAATCATTGTCAGGCTTCTTTATCTCCGCCATGACGATGTAATCGACGATTGCGCGCGGCCCGAAAAGGTAGTGGGGAAATAAGGCGACCGACCTCGCCTCCTAGCTTCGTAGCTGGCTCCAATGTTTAGACCTCTTCTGCACTAATGGAGCTGGACCCTCTCCTTCCTCCGCATGCAAAAATTAAAATATGGTCCGGACCACAGGCACCAGGGCGTCAATTTCCGAAGATCATTTGGGAGGGGAAATATATGGAGGAATAAGTCGCTAACTTCACGGACGTGGAAATTGAACGGTCGAAATCGATTAGGAGCTCCGGTTATGATAAGGTTATATGTTTTTTTTGTTTTGTTTTGCTTTTTTTTTTTTGGGGGGGGGCAATACAACATTGGGCGAGTGGAAAGGAAAGGGCGCTAAAAAAGTATACTAAACTAACACAGATAGATATCAGATGCGGTTGTGATGACTTAAAATTATGATGGAAGTTCCTTCTTGGACACTTTTTCCATGGCGAAAATCCAAACAGCCTGTGACTTGCCCTGATGATATGGGAATTCCCAGGATCCGAATCATCTTGATGCCAAAAGTTGTGCCACAAGACATCGAACATCGTAATTCACTTTCCTTGGCACGGTCCATATTGCCCATAAGTAAATTTGAGAATGCCCAAGAGAAAAAAACTTCCAACCAAGAGTACTTTAGTTCATAGTGATGTAGCCTCTTGTATACTTGTGATCAAGTCAAAACCACCTCTATGTGGGGAGTAGTCGCCATTTTGAATGGTTAGGAGCTTGGTTTCTTTTGTGTTTATTGGTGACATAAGTGATATATTCAACGCAAAATATGCCATGTTTTGCCATAGAATAGCTAAATGTACATCAAGGATTAGATTACATTGTGTCTGTAGGACATTTCACCCCGGGAGTTTATCGCGTGCTTCATGAAAAATTTTGACCCTGGATGCCCGCCCAGTGATACGGATCGGTGTAGTCGGCGATAAGAGCGGATATTTTTGGGAAAATTGTATATAAGGTTGGATTTATTTTGTGTTCGATGAGGTAAGGATGATGGCAGGATTGTTCCAGCCATTTTCCTGTCATCTGTGTATGTTTTATATTTATCTGCTAGAATTAGGTATGACTTGATTATGCAACAATTAAAAACTTGAAATAGTTCCAATTATCTTCTAACCTGTGGATATGTATTAATTTGGTGTAATCCTGGCCTTGTTAGATGGTGTACAATGTGTCTTGTGTGGAACTGTACAACACATGGCTGGGTTTGTGTACAGCTCTTCATACCAGTATAAATAGCAGTTAGGTTAATTTATGCCAGCTGTTTTATTATCAAGCACCTACCTATGCATTGGGTGCACTAATATGATCTTTGGTAATGTGCCCACAGAAAACTAAATATCTAACTTAAGATCTCCAAATTTTGACTTATGGTTTTGTTACTAGGCATTTCTCATGCATTGCAGTTATACAAGCAGTACTCACCAATAAACCATGTCAATCGATAATGGTCTAATAGATGTCACCATCAGCCAGACTGCAAATTGTGCCAGTTGGACTGGATGGATGCCCACATTTTAGTGATGCACACCTGGTGTAGACAGAATTTGTAAGCCACATGTTCAGTGCACACTAAATTTCTAGGTTGGACACCAGTGTCATAAAATTACTTTGCCATTAACTGTGTGGATGAAGGAAGAAGTTGTTTGGGAATAGTGAAAGATTTGAAGAAAATAAAAGATTGTCATGTAAGGATTAAAAAGCAGAATCCCTTCCACTTCAGTCATATGCATTTTACATTATTTAGCAGTCATGTGCATGATGACTGCCCATACATCATGTGGCAAAATGGTAAAAACCTAGGATGAGGATGAAATAGCACAACTCCTTTAACTGTGAGTTTCCAGGCCACATGGTGAATTATTTTACACTGTTGGACACTGACACTCAACTTGGCTTTGAGCACCACAGTTCATGTTGATGTACCTCTGATTCTATTTTGTATATTCGACACAGCACCATGAGCTAAATAGGAAATGCTTATTGTCACTAAGGAATGGAATACAAAAGTTAGGTATGGATTATGGGTATGATATTGATGTATTTTGAGTCATTTATGGGAAACTTCACTGTATTTTATGTTTGAGTCTTAGTTGGTTTTGCCTTTTAATTTTGTACAGGATCTGCACCCTTGTTTCAATTGTGGTTGCCTTTTATTTTGTATTGGTCCTGCTGTCATGTTTTTCTCAAGCCATTATTGTTCAGGTACATGCCTGAATGTCTTGGTGCATGCTAATAATCTAAGTGCATGTCTGAGCAGAGCCAAGCAAAAGCTGGGTGCATGGCTGGGTAGGTACCAGCTGATAACTGTATGGTGACTAGGAAAGGAGTTGGAGTTTCCAAACACTTAATACCTACATGTAGCTTTACTGCTGTTCCTGCAATGGCCAAACCAGTAGTTGTACTGTGTTTACTGGATACAAAAATATACAAGCTATCTATATATTCAATATTCGAGCAGTTCCTTTCCATGAAAATCCTCCTAGCCAACTACTTGCAAAGAGCAACTTTAAAACATAATTACTCTGCAGTGTTGTGCCATATTCTGAACATTGAAATGTTGTGGTGCATGATCACTGAACTGTTTACTGTTGTGCTACCAGCTATTAGTAGCTGCTAGAAATACTGGTGCAAGTGCAAACAAATATCAGAGGTCACTTCTTTGTGGTTTTCCTAAGTCTACTGCTCTTGGAAGCCTAAGATGACACCTGTGGACTTTGCTAGCTCTGTACACCAAGAATTGGTAGAACTATGTGATCAGACCTTCATATTTTTGTAGAGAAATGCCCATCATTTATGAATAACTCCATCTTTGTGTCATTTATGTGTTGAATGTGACATGAGAGATTCCCAAAAAGAGGTGTTTGGGAAATTGAGTGTGCAGATACCTACACACACTGATAAATTTTTCTAGAAATATGGTGAAATATACCACTTATTGAAAGCTGAATTGACATCCTCTCCAAGAAAGTACTGACATGCTTCTTGGTGTGTGTGTGTATGAAGTCTCCATGCTTCATTTCTAACTGTACCCCATATACAAATATACTTTTGCTCACCATAAGGGATCTGTGATGGTGATGTCAAATATAACATCAGGCAATACCAGGTGAAGGGATTACCTCCTATGATGTGCTATGCTGTATAATCCCAATTTATAGCATTGGTGATGGGATTGTCATTGATATTGGTATCCTCAAATCAGTGTACGATTTCCTTTTTTTTTTCGTAGTGGAGTACAAAATTTCGAACTGGAGCCAAAAAAATAGCCATGCACTTGCTGACAATTAATCTTGTTTTAGTGGGGCTGAAACCAATGTTCTTTCTCTGACAGAGATGGTGGGCATGGCAAGGAATTAAAACCTTGTACCCCTGAAAACTGCCAATGCAAGGCACAACACCACTAATATGCACTTAGCACCCAGCACCATCCTACGCACCATGCAAACATTGTGAATGCTGAAAAATGGAGCTGGGTCTGATTTGTTTACCCCAGCGACAATCTGCAGTGGGCACTGGGATGGCAAACAGGAGATGAGTTGGAGTATGATTGGAACAGGTATTAAGGATCCTTCACTGACACTGATGAATGCCAAATGCAGTTATATTTCAAGGAACATGATTTATCTTCACACACATTTCCTCCCAAAAAATATTCGACTACCATTCACAAGTTCACAAATGGCATTGGTTTCTTGGTGTCATCACCTCAGAGAACTTGCATTTTCTGGAGCCACTGAGGAAATTTAAAGTGACTTTTTTTGGCATTGAATGGGCTCATTGTGTCTAAAAAGTTATCTAACAAAGTGACCTTCAATTGCACATTCAAGGCACCTTAACAGCCATGTGAGGCTTCAAGTATTTACTCTGGCAATACCAAGTACCCCCAGATTTGCCAGCTAGGGATTTCTGGTACTTCTTGGTGAGCACTCCAGCATAAATATATAATAACAAATATTTATAAATATATGATTTATAAGAATAAATATTGATGAATAGTAAATCAATGTTGAATAAATAGTGAATAAATATTGAATAAATATTGAACTAATTGTTGGCTATATTGACACAAATGGCGTCTTTTCACATGACATCATGTGCCTCCATTCATGCAGAGACGTTCCTAGCTCAATGCCGACAGTGTGCTTACAAAAAGGTACAGTTTGTTATGCCTTTCAAAGTTGTATTGTGGTCGTTTATGGATTGACACATAGGGACTGCTGAAATTGTTAGTTGTTTTCAGGTATGGACTTTGAGTGGTAGCACTCAGCCAAGTAATGTTGTTCTTCCTTTTCCCTTCTGGAGTGCAAAATATTTCATTTAGTTTGGACACAATCCTGGAGTACAAAATATATTTGTATGCATGACACCAACGAATGCCAGTTTTTTTCCAACACTGCCCCAAATTAGGTACTTTTCATAACACTCACACCAGGAACAGTCATGTATGCAATTATCTCAACACTGTGTTGGTGGTACTTAACACAATTCTAATTAACAATACTTCCATGATGATATTGACATGCTGCACTCATTTTGACATGTCACACCTAACAAGAAATCGTTATTTTAACACCATGTACATATCAAAACTCTTCTGATGCATGAGGCCATTCAAACCATGCCATGGCTTATGGTCCAGACCATCAGCAATGTTGAAAGCAAGCATTGTATTTGAAGATGTCCTCTGATATTCTCACCTGGTTCTCACATTGTTGCCTCCCAAATTTCTCGTCCATCACTCACCCATTGAGTTCCATCAATGGGTCAGTGATTAAAGTTCCCCAGATTAAAGAAAAATATGGTTATCAGATAGGGCAAGATACATGAACTGGAAAGTGTACCTTCAGCATAATTTGTATGATCAGAGTAGCCACTACATCTGCTAATATGTTGTCAGAAAAGATTTCTGATGTAAGTTATGACAAATTATATATATAGAGAAGTAAACCTACTCTTCAAGTTTGATTGCTATATTATCATGGTTAATCTAGTCAGTATATTTGTTCAACAATGTGCAGATATTTTAGTGGAGTGCAGCTTTAAATGCACTCAGGTCTGTTGAGGTTACTACATCATCAGGCAGTGAGTTCCAGGTGGCACAGCATCTGAGGCTAAACAATATCTTCCTACAATCCATTGATGAGTGCCTGTGAGCCAATTTCAGGGAGTGTCCACATGTGTTCACCAATGGTGCCAGCACAAACATGCCAGGGGTCTTAATGACAGAACAGCAGTGAAAGGCAGTGTAAAATAATTGGCCATGCAACCTGAATATTCACAGTTAATGGAATTGTACTATTTCATCCTTGTCTTAGGTTGCTACCAGTTTGCCACATGATGTATGTGCAGTCATCATGCACACAACTGCTAAATACTGTGGTGGTGGATTGGAATTTAGGGGCGTGTCGACATCTAGGGTCATTTTGCACCCTGCTAAATACTGTAGAATGCATCTGACTGAAGTGAAAGGCATTCCGCTTTTTTAATCCTTAAGTGGTGATCCTTTATTTTCTTCCAATCTTTAACTATTCCCAAGCAACTTCTTTCTTCATCCACACAGTTAATGGTGAAGTAATTTTAGGACACTGGTGAAAGGTCTCCCAACATCTGATGTCTGCTCGAATCAGCCTACCTTTCATTGAGTATGAATCTAGTTACAGTAATCTGGCACCATAATCCAGACCTTCCATCCCCTCTAAGTTTCCTGTCCATTTTCCCTGTACTGATTCTAGTCACCTTAAATAACCAATGTAACCAAAGCACATGATTGGTGAAAACTCCAAAAGAGGCCTGGGATGAGTAATGTAGTGTTTTCATAAATTCAGAACAACATAACCTAGAACTTAGCAAGTTGTTGGCCAGACTTCCAGCTTTCTGTACTATACTAGCAATTAGTTGATGGAAATGCAACTTTTTATCTACTGTGATGCCTAAGTCAGTATGCATTTCAGCAAAACTTTCCTAAAATCCATCCATGGGCGCTGTATGACCGAAGCAGTCGAAGCGCCCCTAAGCCCAAATAACTAACTAACTAAAATCCATCCAGACAATAATGTGCTTAAGGACCAATACTTTTTTTTAGACATATGAGCCACAGTATGCTTTAAGAACTGTACATTTCTTGGAGTTTATTGCTAGTCCCCATGACTTGGCAGTACTAACCAGGGTATCTATATCTTTTTGGCCCTGTTGAATGCCAGCCAGCAGGTCTGAGACAGATTTGTACTTCAGTTTCATGCATAGTTTCAGTTTTCAGTTCCATTTCTAGGTCATCTGCAAAAACCTTGAACTGGGAGTGTATATTATGAGGTACTTAGTTCACATAAATCAAGAATAACACAGAACCTAGCACAAAGCCCTGAGATACTCTACTCAGAACACCAGTGATAAATTACTTGTGAAATATAGTGGAAAATACCACTTTATAAACACTCAATTGACATCCTTCTTCAAGAAGTATCTACATCATGCTCCTTGGTACGTGATTCTGAAGTATTCGTGTTCCCTTTCTAACAGTATTTTGCTTATAAGCATCTTGTTAATGCTCTGGATAAGGAATGGTGATGCACGAAAAATTTCGCAATGCAATTTCAGGTGAAGACATTAACTGTCATGTGATATGGCATACAGTATCAGCTTATAACATATGCATTTTTTCTCCCTGTCACGAACATAGCTCTTCATAAATTATTGAATATCAAAGCAAAGGATAAAGGTGCAGTCATGAGTACCGACACCACTGGCTCACATTTGAGTCTGAAAAATATCAAAAGGATTTTTAATGACACTAATTTTATGACAAATTTTGACATCCTGTGCTCGTTTCGACATCTCACACCTAACGAAAAGCCATTATTTTAACCCTGCAGACCACCCCTTGGTTTTCTGGAAGAGCCAGAGACAAGCTCTTCCAGCAAACCAGCTTCATTGCTTCATTGCCAACACAAATTAGTTGCTTTAATATTTATGACAATCTGGATTCTACATAAGGGAATGCCTAGAAAATGTGTGCTACATTATGTACAACATGGAAGCTAATGTCAACTTTGATTCAACATATATATGCCCAAACTTAGTGCATTTCCTTGTGTTTTCTTTTATTTTCCAATGTTATTACAATGCCATCCACATTATTTTTCATCACCACCAATTTCCAAACCACAGCCATTTCTGAAACTGCATGGCATAGCCATGGATTCCATGCTATGTGACATGACCAGTTCATAGGAGAGTGTATGCACCTGTCTTGATTCGTGCTCCAATGGGGGCAGTGACTCCTGTGGCTGTGTCATCATTAGGCTGGGAGCCAGGATATCTGTGGGGGCCAAGGCATTATGTAAAAGATGGTCACAGTTTTGTGATTTAATTAGTCAGCATTTAATTAGCTGCCATGAGGTTAGTTAGTTAGTTAGTCATTTGGGTTTTAGGGCACATCAACTGCAGTGGTTATAGTGCCCATTAGCTGCCATGAGGGAATGTGTCAATGATGCATTTACCCCCCTCCCCCACAATAAATTATTCCTCTACTGTAAATTATTTGTTAGGTCAGGTGAAATGTACCACATAGTGAATGCTCAGTTGAGATCCTCAAAGAAGTATCAACATTGTCATTCTTGATGCTTGCTGATATTGATGATTGATGCATAATGCTTGCATTATTGATGATTTAATCCTCATGTCTAACAATATCTTGTTATTGCTAATGCACACCACAAGGGATCATGATAAGTGAACATTTCCCAACTCAATTTCAGGTAGAGGGGTTACCTATGATGTTATGTGGTATACAATGCCAATTTATAGCATACATATTTTCTGTCTAGCCCAAATATAGTTCTTCCTAGATTAGGTATTTGAGAACAAACAAAAAGGTACAGTCATGAGTATGCTATGGCTCAAATGTGAGCTTAAGGGACATGGAGTATTTTAAATGCCACTAATTACATTGTAAATGTTGATGTCCATTTGTACTTGTTTCAGCATCTTGCACATAGTGAAAACTATGATTTTAACACTGCCTAAAAGTTTGATAGCAAAGAACAAACTTTTCTATGAAAGCATGGGACATACATACAGGGCTTCATTTGAGGGATTTTGTCTTAGGGCTCTCCCTTCCTGTCCCATCCTGCAAAGCCATGCAAAGGAAGAAGAGCAGTGATAAATATATAGTGATAAATAAGTTATAAATATAAAATGTGCAGGAAGGCTGTTTTTGTTGTTTTCAGTGAATGTTCCTTGTTAAATATAATTTAATGTCATGAATTCCCTCAACTTGTTTGGAAGCATGTTCTGGATATACTTGTATGATTTGTGTGACTATTTTATATATTCTGTTAAATTTGTCACAAAAATGTTTCATGGCAATCATGTAATGGCATTTGTACATGGCACGATATGTTCTTACGACCGTGGCAAAATAGCATGTTTGTGAAGCCTGTGTAACACATGACCTTATGTTTGTTAACTAACTAAAATGGGATGTTATTCAGAAAAGCACTTGGCTCTCATATGCCTTTTTCCTTGTCATGATTACGAATGGCATCAGTGAAAAAGTCTGTGTCATGTGCTACTTCATGCCATTGCTATTAGTCATATTACTGCAAAAAGAAAGTACATTCACATACATGTATTGCCCTCTGTGGCCTTATCTATTACCTACTTCCATGCATAGGAACCTGTGAGGATACAGACAAAAGGATATAGAAGTGCTAGGTAATATATGTTTCATTTTATCAAGAAAAATATATATGTGAAAAGATAATCTTTGCAAAAATGAATTTGTATGTGATGTTTTATTAAGTATTAAATGTGCATGTCTGAAAATATAAATGCTTCCAAGTCCATTTTGTCTTGTTTGGAACTGGGGATAAAACACAAATGTCAGGGATAATGTACCTGAAAACTGTTGATCATTGTTTTTTACCCATCACCAACAAGCTTTAAAAAAAATCCCTGAATGGTACTATAAATATATTTTGACCCCATAATTTGGCCTAATGTGTTCTCAGCATGAATGCCATCTGTCCATGCAGTCTTGACCATGTTCATGCCCATGTCTCTTATTACATGTTGGGGTGTCACAGACCCCAACATTTACTGAGAAACAAATATATTAAAGGTTACCACCATCCTGCCTGTGCCTCAAATGGGTTCATGACATATGTTTGAAGGACCGAAAACCTCATTTCTTGTTCATCCTCTAAATGGGCCTTGCAAGGTGAAGATAATTGATCTGCCATAATTAGCCTTAAATGGCTTATTTTGATTTATGTTGTCTTTTGTATATCATCTGTGCTATATGATCAACATGGTCAATGTGCCCCAAAGTTCAAATATCTAGCACCCTCTCCCCACCCCAAGCATATTACCTGCCTATGATTTGATTAGAACTATGATGTACATCACAATTACCAAGGTAGATTGGCTAAAAATATCAAGCTTGCTAAAAATGTCAAGCTGGGCCATGTAAAACTTGTTTATTCTAGCATGTAGCCACTTCTTACATGGTTTTAGCATCTGTGCATTTTGTCCCCAGCAGGTGCAGGGCAATTTTGTAGATGTAATATAGGTAATTGTGCTCTCAAGACAGGTAGGTAATCCAGACACCAAGGTTCATTAATCAGTTTTCATCAGGGTCGGATTTGTATTGAATAATTCTGGAAGTGGGGGGACAACATTGTCCTAATTGACCAGGGATAAGACAATTATGAAAGTCTGTGACAGCTGAATACCAGTTTCCATGTTTCAGTGAATCTTGAGCAGCACCTCGTTGCAGAGCAGTTCATTGCCAAGCTGCACTATCCAATCTCCAAATGAGACAAATGAGAGGATATTTTTCTGGAGAGGAGAGTAGAGTGGCACGATTGCACTCTGGCTGTGTGTTACAGATTCAGATTGTAACGACAATGGGTGTGTGGTTCGTATTCAGACGGTACTGACGGCGGGCGTTTGCTCCAGATTTGGACCGCGATGACCGTGCTGCGGCAGCGCGAGCTGGCGTAGAGCACCACTGCCGGCCGGTGCGCCGTTTGATGCTGATGAGATGAGTGACCACCTCGGCGGCGCTCCGCCCAGCAAGCGGTCCAAGTTCGCCGATGTCTTCGTCGGCCCCGGCCTGGAGCCGGCTGGCAGCAGCGGTGAGTGCAGGCGTCCGCTCCTGGAAGCGGTGGGAGCAGTCGGTGCACCCCTAAGCCAAAATGGCTAACCTACCAATCGGAGGCAGCAGGTGGCTGTGACTAGTGGTGATGCATGCTTAGCTAGCTCAAAGTTGACAGGGGTGTTGGATTTTCACTTTTCCATCTTGTTTTTATAGAGTGTAACCTTCGAGTTTACAAAATTTTGTAGTGTATGCTTCCTGTTGAGCCAAAATAATGAAGTGTATGATTGTTGGAAGACTAAAGAATATAAAGTATTCCTTTTAAATTGCATTTATATTGCATGAAATGCCATTTTCTTCCTAAATTTGATGTGAAGTTCACACTAATTTGTTGCATCCCAAGTTTGAACTAATGAAGCGCAAAAACTGCAAGGGCAATACAAGAACACTATGAGGATAAATTGAAAGAATGTGCTTATTTATTTTTATCACAGCATGAACAGAAATATTTAATTCAGGACCAAATCACAATGCAAGTTATAGAAGTACCAATTGTATTTGAATGACACAGTGAACTTGACATTTTCCTGGAGTGGGGATGTTCTATTGCAGAAGTGGAATGAGCACATTTATTGCCAAAGGTGTACGGTATTCTGAGCAATTTATGCTGTACAATCAAAAGACTTTCTTTTCATGGTGGTCCTTTATTCCCACATGTGGAAAATTGAATGTATTGGAGGAGTCAAGCCCATTTTCAGGTGTATATTTGCATCACATACGTTTTTTATTGTACTGCTTTATTTTTATCGAGTATGCAAAACTGAAACTTGTTTATGTAATGGTCAATCCAGTACATCTTGATCTAGAAGCGAATACTTCACGAATTGCTTCATGGTAAACCCTTCTTGATAATGTTCTGAATATTTCTGACTGGAGTGTGATTTGCAGAGTCCTGTTTTCATCAGGCTGGACGCTTTTAATTTGGAAGCACAGATGGCATCTGAATGACCTTATTAACCGTCAAACTCGAGGTTATGTGACGAGGTATGAGCTGTTATTTGCGACGTGAGTTTTACGGTGGGGTATATTTGAATAATTAATGGAACGGGACGTACAATTAGTCTGTGAGCACCGGAATCAAAACATTCCGGGTTCAGCAAGAACGGTGCGGAAACAGCCGACTCGGCGGCCTTGTATTGTCTGGCGGACAGTCTGCGGTGCGGTTTTGTTCATGCGTTTGCTCCCAGATCACCCGCCATGTGACGTACACACAGCGGGGATATCCCGATTCCTCGAGCCCTGTGGACGGAGGACTGCTCCGCTGCCAAGGTGAGGTCGTGCCCTTGGGCCGTACCGCCGGACCGAAGGATCTGTTTGGAGGCAGATCATGCCCGTTATCGGTGTTTGCCGGTCAGCGTGCAGTCGGCGTCACTGGAATACTTTTGGGCGCTGCATGACCTCTGCAGTCGATGCGCCCTTAAACCACAATAACCAACGAACCAACCAACTGCAATACTTCAGTTACGGCCGTCTTTTGGAGAGCAACCGGCAGATAATGCGTCTGTCCCGAGTCAGAGAGTTAAACTAGCGGAATTCCACACTCCAAGCGGTCACAATTGCCGACTGTGCCACCGATGTGGTTAATTTCTATGAAATTAGCAAACGTGAAGAAAAGTGACGGATGGTGGCCTCCTATGGCCCTTCGGTGCTGTAGATGTATCGGAATATCCCCATACGTCGATGGCGCTTGCGAGAACACGACCTACTTGCTAACATATTCACGGATGCATTCAATAGACACGTCATTAAACCCCAATAATTAACCAACATCGGTGCCCCGTGGTGGAGCACTAGTCCGAATTTCCCCTTGCAAATTCATTCAATCCCTTGTCTGTCCCTTGGGTGGTTGTGGTGGCTCTTGGTTTTACGTCACGTCAACCGTTGAGCCATGTAGCGTAGCAAATCTCTCACGTCGATTGGTTGTAGGCGAAGAGTAGCGACAGGTGAGGCTCGAACCCAGAATCTTTCAACTGTGAGACGGCCAGCTTACTCATAGACTACGCGTCCCCTCTGACCCTTGGGGATTGCAATAAGTCTCCATGCACTACCGTTCAATTGCAGCTGACGCGACCCCGTGGTGTGACTGTAGCGTATGCGGCGTTCGCAGACATGACCCTGTCGCTGGACCTGGAGTCCTCACTGCCGGACGAGCTGGAGACGGCCTCCTCCAAGCCGCCCCTCCAGTACGGCTCTCCAGGTCTGGCCAACGGCGCCATCGACGCGGGCCACCTGCCGATGATGATGGGCAAGCAGCCGCTGGCGGGCATGCCGCTGCCGCCGCAGGCGGTGGTCAGCAAGCCGCTGGGCGCGTTGGGTCGGCCGCTGGACGGCGCCGGCCTGACTCTGGCCGGCATGCCCGGCCGGCCGGCCATGACCAGCGTGCACTGCGGCGCGCCCGGCTCCTCCATGGGCAACGTGCTGTCCAACGCGCTGGCCGGGCCGCTCAACTCGCTGGGCGGCGGCGGCGGCGCGCGGCCGGCCGGCGTGTGGCCGGGCCGGCCGCCGGCGCCGGCCCTGGTGAACGGCCGGCCGGCCGGAATGGCCCACCCGCTGCCCGCCGGCCTGCAGATGCAGCAGCGCCAGCTGACACCGCAGTCGGCCGCACACCGTATGCAGGTCAGCCAGTCTGCTCTGCTGTGCGCTGCACGACCTATGCAGTCGATGCGTCCTTAAACCCCAATAACCAATCAACCAGCCTGCTCTGCTGTTGGATATGGCTGTGTGTGTATGAATTCAAATTGTCTACATGTAATTAAAATTTATCAGCACAAATCTTCCCACCTATGTTCAACATTTGATAATTGATTTCAATGCACATTCATCTAGTAATGTCATGCTAGACATTGATGTGTGTGCTTACTCGCCATATATGTAGCATTGAATGCAAGTGGAAAGAAAGAAGACAAGGAAAGAGATCAAAGATCGTTGGCAACTTGCAGGGCAACAATTATTTCCTTGCATGTTTACCCACATGTATGGCACGGCACTTTATTATATACTAACAATTGTTTATACTATAATGGTCATGCTGCCTATTTCCCACGCATGTACGAGTTCATGAAAAGGGAGGGGTAGAGTCGCAGGGCTTTGCTAGTTATGTCGACTGTTGTGGTCGTGACGCGGATGTCCGTCCCCTTCGACAGACTGTCCCCAGTGTGTTGGTCCCACGGCCGGTCGCACTGGCCGGTGGACTGTCGCCTGACTCGGCGGCCCTCGCTCGCCACAGGCTGTCGTCGGCCAGGTGGGCCAGCAGCAGAGCTTTAACTTCGCCGGTCAGCAGCGGCTGCACACGCCGCCGACGGCCGGTGTCGGCGGAGGAGGAGGCGGCGCGGCGGCTCTCTATCCGGCCTCGTCGGTGGGCGGCGGAGGGTCGCAACGCTTCTCCACCGTGCTGCCGACCACCGCCGACTCCGTCCCGCTGTCGCAGCAGCCGCAGCCGCAGCCGCAACCGCAACCACTACCACAACAGCAGCAGCAGCAGCAACAACAGCAACAGCAACTGCAGCAACAGCAACGCCAGTCACAGTTGCAGCAGCAGCAGCAGCAGCCGCAGCTTCAGCAACAGCCACAGCAGCAGGTACAGCAGCAACCGCAGCAGCACCAGCAGCAGCAACAACAACAGCAACAACAACAACAGCAGCAGCAGCATCAGCAACAACAACATCAGCAACAACAACAGCAGCAGCAGCAACAACAGCAGCAGCAGCAACAACAACAGCAGCAACAGCAGCAGCAACAACAGCAGCAGCAACAACAACAACAGCAACAACAGCAGCCACAACAAACACAGCAACAGCAAGCGCAGCTACCACAGCAGCAACAGCAGCAGCCGCCGGTCGCCGGCCGCGCGCCCCCGTCTACGGGTGACCCAGAGAAACGGAAGTTGATCCAGCAGCAGCTGGTGTTGCTGCTGCACGCGCACAAGTGTCAGCGACGCGAGCAGACCGGCGGTGACCAGCAGGAGGTGAGCGCCGCTCGGATGGCCGTGTGTCGTCGAGATGTTGCCGCCTGGGGGCCACGATAGCTCAGTCGGTATGGCGGGGAACTCTCGCACGTAAGATGGCGGGTCATGGTCGAGACAACCGGCGCGGCTACCGAGTCCGTCCGCAGCTGATAGGCGTGAGAGGTTGGCGACGCTATGCAGTCTTGTAGTTGAGTTCGTCGTTAAAAATAATACGGGACACCTTGCAAGCTGCTCTGCAACAATCGTGCTGTAAACGGTAACTGTAAATATATAGTAAATATATTTCCGAACCTATGTTGTAAGACTTACCCGATCCTCATTTAAGTGTCTTATGATCGCTACACGACCTTGTATTCAGCGCGTCCTTAAGCGCAAGTAATCAATACATCATTTTAGTGACTTCAGCCTATCATTGATATGATATCAATATCGTAATATTGTATTTGGAAAATTGTGTCGTGGAAAATCGTGCCATCTGCCCTTGACACGTTTAACGGTGGTCAGCATTCGATGACATTAGTAAAGGACCGTGCAATAATTTGGTCGTTTTTAAGCATTAGGGAGGGTCCCACCATAAGTGACGAACCTGGCATAATGAACCTTTCAGTGACTATGATGGCATTCAACCATGATGAACCTTTCAGATGTGCATGAACAGCATGCTTAAATGCTATGGATTTCCAGGGTGTATATTTCCTTTTTGATGCATTCTGCTGACGGGATAGTTCATTGCGTAAGGACCACGTCGAAGGAAAACCCTCTGTCGTGCCTCTCGTGTGTGTCGCTGCGGTGCCCTGACCGTCGTGCCTCTCGTGTGTGTCGCTGCGGTGCCCTGACCGTCGTGCCTCTCGTTTGTGTCGCTGCGGTGCCCTGACCGGCGCGCCTCTCGTTTGTGTCGCTGCGGTGCCCTGACCGTCGTGCCTCTCGTGTGTGTCGCTGCGGTGCCCTGACCGTCGTGCCTC